>JZKD02S1673918.1:603555-620783 GCA_000966675.3 Picea glauca | reverse complement strand
ATATATATATATATATATATATATATATATATATATATATATATATATATATATATATATATATAT
This sequence comes from Picea glauca, assembly GCA_000966675.3. Classification (NCBI taxonomy): domain Eukaryota; kingdom Viridiplantae; phylum Streptophyta; class Pinopsida; order Pinales; family Pinaceae; genus Picea; species Picea glauca. The sequence goes on along the minus strand of JZKD02S1673918.1, from coordinate 620,717 downwards.
ATATATATATATATATATATATATATATATATATATATATATACGTATATGGCATGACTGGAATGTTTGTATTACATCAAAAAGTATGTAGAAGAACAAAATGTTGGGTCCTTCCACCCATACAACACATATTTTGTATTACAAGGCATACAAAATATAATCAACGGAGAGACTCTAATATCCCCACACTACCTTGTGCTGCGAATAACACATCACCGCACGCACTACGCACCTCAATAGAGAATTGATATTCTCTGGTACTCCCACAGTGTGCCTTTGTAGATGTAAAGACACTTCTCCCCTCCGTAAAGGAGGAATGCCCATCGTGAGGCCTTGGAGGTTTCTCTCAACCTCCTGGAGACCTAGCACTGGTACTGTCGAACCTGCTGCAACCGGGATGCCCCCACGACGTCCTGGTACCGGTATATCAGCTGAGCACACTTCTCCCTTGTCTGCACGTTAAAAACATACATCCATTAAAACTCTCCTACATACTCCAAAAAAAATTGATATACATCAAAAACTTAAAAAACGAAAACAAAGACAAGGCATGGCTCAGTCTCTTACCTGACACATCCCAGTCTTTCCCCACGGGCAAAATCAAATCCATGCTCCCACGGAAATCTACCTCAGCATAAGGGAAGTCCTCTATCTAGAGACACTGTCGTCTCAGCCAGGCAAAGAAATCGCCAGTGAAATGGAACTCTGACTCCATTACTAGCATTGGAGATAGACTGGTCCACCTCTCCATCCTAGGTTCATCCACGGGTTGCACCACCAGTGCTATCTGAGGCTGCATTTGGGGGATGCGCTCTAGAAAAAATGAGACCAAAAATGAGCCGTAACCATACTGCTTCTGTCTAGTCCTGCAACGTGAAATCTGTTCCTTCACATTTCGAAGGAACCCTGCACTCCAGTTGAACAGTGTTGGCTCCAAACACTGAACACCGTAATCCACCTACGATCTTGATGCCAGATGCACACTCATACTGTCGGTCACACTCGTGATAGAAAACAATATAGACCGGAGGGGAAACTCTCAAATACCTTTGATAGGGATTCTACCCCCTACCAGCCTTGCTCCCGGGATACAGTGGCGTGCCAGATACACGTCCACTTGCTCGGGTAGTGCCCTCTGCCCAGTGAAAGATATGGGGACCCCTCTTTTCGAGAGGCCAGTCAAAAAATATACATCTTCTAACTCAATGGTTAAAAGCTGCGTGCCGATACATAATCCTTGTTCTGCAACATCCCAAAGGCCAATCATATGCTCGAGCAATAAAATCTCTTTCTTCATCTTTTGCAACTTGAAGAATTTGAGAAAACCGCAAGCTCGCAAGGTGGCCCGTGTACGAGGACTCCGCAAGGAAACTAAGTCATCCATCTCATGTTCTCTTTCCTTCCATTCAATCATGATTGCCAAAGTTACCTACAAAACAAAAAGAAATAAAGAAACTCATTATTTCCACGTTTTGGCAATTTCGGTAATTTTCAAAAGCAATTTAAAACATGAAATAAGATGCCCACATCATTTAAAAGCAACCACACACTCTTTATAACCACCACGCCTTCTCTTAAGCATTTTACATTCATCAAACAATAATAAAAACGTTTTAAAAATTCAAAACGACTTTGGGGGCTACGTGGGCACTTGGAAAGATTTTTTATGGGCTCTTTTACCAGAAAACGACCTATCTAATCGACTATTAGGGTGCTGGCATCTTAGCCATCTTTTCCTAGAACATTTTTTCATAAAGAATCCCGTTTTCCCATTGATTTTCAAAGAGGTCGATTTGGTTCTAATTGGGGAAACTTAGGGCTCATATTTTAAGATAAATGATGCTATTAAAATGAATGTGAAACCATGTGATTGAAAGAGCAAGAGATAGACACCTACCTAGTCCGAACGACAAGCAAAACTGTGAATCGTAGCTCCGACAACGAGCAAAACAAGATCTGCTTCAAAATGAGATTCTCCACTACTCCAAAATCCTTGCGAAATGAAATGGTAAATGAAGTTTTCAATGAATTGGTATTTATAAATTTTCATTTCTCATAAGGTATGGTCATTTATGGGTTTCTCTAATAATATGTTGGCTTCACTAATCCCTGGTTTGTAGTTCTGGCATCGCAGGTTTCCTGGCAGTCCTGATGGATTATTCACCTTGTCACACTTATGAGCACAGTCTTAGTTCGTTCTCGAGCTCGATAATATGAGAACGTAACTGGGCAAACTTTTATCTCTTTTTCGGACCCGTACAGATACGAACATACGAAAAAGGAACCCCCCTGGAGTCTCCTTTAAACCCTTTTCAGACTCTCTAAATATGAAAAGATTGTCTAGTGACCTTGCTTCCTTTCACACTCGTTAAAAGGTCAGAAAGGGCATCTTTCGAGCGATAGTTTAACCCTTGTTCGGTCTTGTTAGACTGCTGTACGAAAAAGGAACTGAGAGAGTTCTCTTTTAAGTGTTTTTCCAAACTCTATAATCCTGAAAAACCTTCGAGTTTTCTATCTTTGGACTCGTTAAAGCACACATCGACAGACCCATATGGGACTGAACCCTTACTTCTTCCGGTTCGTTAAACAAAGGAAGAGGAACTTACCGAAGGTGAGTTATATCGATCATGTGTTATCCTCCTCGAGCTCATTAAATAAATAAGAGGTACTCATCCATCTGGATGGGGGAAAAATTGAAAGGAGCAAGCCAAGCAGTTTCTTGGGAACATCATCCAACACTTCTTAGAGTCGCCCTTGAACATGACATTTTGTCATATGCATACATCATAATCCGCTGAACCTATGCACTGAGCCAATCCTTTGAGTTCCTTTCACTCCTTTGGGTCATCTGACGCAAGTCACCGCATCCACTGCATAAGTATCGGTCCACGTCATGTTCTGCTATTGTTCCTCAGTGTTCAAGGGAGGTATCCGCCTCAAAATTCAACCATCCCAAATATATGCGTCAAAACCTGTGTCAGTCCATGTTCTTTTAATCTGCCAAATTACATCTCTATGTCCATTTCATGTCGTTGATGGGGGATACATCAAGGCCCTCCCTCGACGAGTCTATTCCTGTCGACTTCAACACATCATCCGAGAATCAGGCTTAGAAACCAGTTAGTACTTTGGGACCTGCATGCCTCAATGGCAGGCCTCCTCACATTCGACAGTAGGTTTACATCATTGACCTCTGATCAGATGATTCCACATGTGTTCGAATTCAGCTCATCTATTCACATTCGCTGGAATGTACTAGGGTACCTTGGGAATCATTGATATTAATGGTGATCTCCCTCGCACTTGTTAACGATTTACACCATAGACCGGTAATCAAGTGGTTTCTTCCATGTTCGACATCAAGACATCTATTCACATGGTTGGAATCATACCATGTTGAGATTGGTAAGAAGACCCTGGGTTGAGTAACCACTTTGATATATACTTGGCCCAAGCTGCGAAGGAGTTTCTATTGGACAAAGAACACATACACTATCACATAGATCCACTTTGTATTGGTCGTGGCTATGTCTTTTCATCTCGTAGATCCACTGTGTATTCTTCGTGGCTACGATCGGTTCGAGTCATTAGAGTATAGATCCACATTGTATCTTCGGTGGCTATACCTTTTGTCAATACAAATATGGATCCGCAATGTATTTTATGGCGGCCATATCTTGCAAGTCTTGATCACCCAAGCATAGGTATGCCTGCCTTGGGTTTTGAAATATGTCATGATATTTGTTGGATGTTTGTGTGCAGCTTCTGTCAGGTTCTCCGAGTCTATACCCTTGCTTGAGAGTCTACAAAGCATTTCAATTTTCAGTCCACATCTTCTAACTTCACACTTTGGGGGGCAATCTGTTATACGTCAAAATTACTCAAATGGATAAGTGTTGCACGTTCCTCTCAATTGTCGTAAGTGTCGCATCTTCCTTACAACTTTCGCAAGTGTCGCAAGTTGGTCACAAGTGTCGCAAACGATGTTCAAGCATACTGTCACGGCGATGACACTAAGGGGACACTTAAAACATCTCATGTACTTGGTTTGAAGAAGAAGAATTGGTTAACTGAAGACAAGGAACTCTTAACACCTGAAGAGAGCCCTGAAACAAAGGTTTTGAGGGGGAGCGCTCCCCTATATCAGCGTTAGGAGCGTTGGCGCTCCCCTATATCAGGGGGCGTTATAATGATTCCCTCCCCCCTCTGAAGGAGCGCTACTCACCTTGAGGGCACTGACGCTCTCCTCAACCTTCTTAGAGAGCGCTACAACGCTCTGATGCCCCTTCTAAGGGAGCGCTACCTAATCTGAGGCAGTAGTTGGCCCGTTGAGGAGAATAAGGGGAGGATCTTTCAAGATTAGGAGGCAGTTGTATTCGAATTCTTGGTTTCATCAAGAGATCCCTCATCTGAGGAGAAGGTTCCCTAACTTGTTCTAAAGATAACTCAAGAGGTTAAGCTCGTCTTAACCTTTATAAGCAGGCTCCAAGATGGTGGAAAGGGGGGAGAATTGCTAGCATGAAACCTATGATCTCATAGGAAACACACAGTCAGCCAAAGGAGAGTGATCAGTGAAGCTACTGTCATCCAGGTTGTGGATCTTTCAGGCGAGGGTTAGACGAAGGGGACTTGACGAAGCTGTCGCATTCACATCTATGATTGTAAGTACTGCTGTCGTTATTCTCATTAATATGACACGCTTGGCCTGTTTCTTTCTAGTTTGTGTCTAATGTTACATGAACTTATCATTGATAGATAGATCTGTTTTCAAGATAATATCAATAGAGTAGGAAGCGGTTGTATCTTGTTTTGTCCACAGGATCCAGCGAGGAGCAAAGGATCGGAGCGCAACTCGGAGCGTGCAGGGACAAACGTTGATAAAGAGGTACTTCTGTTCTCCTTCCTTCTCATATGTTAGTTTGGATAGATTTGAAAGGAAGTCAGTGTCCACGTTAAGCATTTTCTGTCTTAGAATTAGGGTCAAGCTCTTTGAGGCTATCTACCTGTCCGCAGGGAGATTTTCCTACAACACCAGGAATTGATTTATCTTCATTTTGCTATTCTTGGCAACTTTTGTACATAGAAAACTTGGAGAAAAATGGTTGTCAATTTCAGTTAACATATCACTCAAGAATTAGAATTCATCCATTTTATTTGATAACCATGACAATGGCTACATGATTTTTATTCTTGGCAACTTTTGTACATAGGAAATTTGGAGAAAAATGATCGTCAATTTTAGTTAACATATTATTCAAGAATTAGAATTCATCCATTTTATTTGATAACCATGACAATGGCTACACGATTGTTTTTTGAGTACAAGCACTCTTTTCATTACCTTTATAGCTTTATTTGTCCCTAATGTTGGGCGAAGTGTCCATTTGAAATATTGGACATTTCATAAACTCACACAATTTATTTCCCGAAAGTTTAAACAACATACTTAATTTTGTTAAAAAAAGCTTACTAAAAATAAAATCTTTAGTTTTATAGTTAGAATATTGTTCAACTAAATAAGTTGACAAAATGTAATGTGGATTCTAGTGTGTTTATTGGCTTCACAAGCTTATGCAAAATGCTTTCTAGATCATACTTGTCACTTCTTTCATCCCAACACAATAACAATAATATTTTCATATGAACCGTTCTGAAGGAAAAGATTTGAACCTAAGTTACTGGGACACGGATTGATAATGATACTTGGATATAAGTCAACATGATTTGACATGTGACATGTGCACAATTGTTTTAAAGAGTAACAATATTTCTAAACCAGATTCCATGGAAAAAGCAAAATTAGTATCAAAGTATTTAATATAAACTACAGTAATTGTAAACCAGATTCCATGGAAAAACAAAGTTATTGTCAAAGTATTTCATATAAACGACAAAAATGGTTTTATGCATGAACCTTTTGTCGTTTTGACTATAATTACTTGTTAAGGTGTGAAATCACCATTGAAACAATTACAACTAGATATAGCTGATAAAACTACATAAACTGTGTTTTTGGGTAGTAAGAATAAAAAATAGTTGAATAGATCTCTTGAAATATGAGGTTATTAATTGACATGCATGCATATGATAAATTTTATATCACAAAGTACGTTTCAGTTGGTGGGTGGTTTGTATGGAGTATGTCAAAGATGCTTTATAGTTGGTGGGTCGTTTGTATGGAGTATATTAAAGATGCTTTAGTATGGAGTATATCCAGTCTAATCCATGTTTTAGTCCTAGAATGGAGTATATCTAGTCTAATCGCATATGACAGTGGCTCATGGGAGGGAGGAGAGGGATGAGCCTCTTTCATGTAAATCATCTTCAAGTCTCGATGGACCAGGTTCACCATATTTTACTTCAATATAATCACATAAGGAAAATTATACATCTTTTCTTTTTTCAATTTCCGTAAGAAGATCATTTGAGGGATTATCACTATATTTGTTATACATCTTTTCTTTTTTCAATTTCCGTAAGAAGATCATTTGAGGGATTATCACTATATTTCCTTATTAGATCATCAATCTTTTCCTCTATTTTGTTTTGGTATAAACAAAAACAAACACATCATCAATTTCTTCATAACCATGAATCCAATACCTTTGAAACTCTTTCATTAAATGTGAAAAATATTTTATCTCTTTAGGGCAGAAATTAGAATACCAATTCCATGGTTCTTTTTCTTGCATTGAATATGCAAATGTTTTCATCAAGGTATCCTCATAGAAAATGTTAGTGTTTACCATATAGTTCATAAAAGATTGAAGGTGACTTGAAGCCAACCAAGGATTTTCATCAAACTTGGGGACACGGGTAAATATATCAAGAGATCAAATGTGGGTATCTCGGTATGCATGGTATATTCAAAGGAGCAAATACATTTTCCTGAAATTTTATCTTGTTAGAGGCCATACTTGAAGCATACAAGGTGATGATATTTTAAATTTAAGACTTGCATACCAATCATGCAGATTTCAAAAATGTGGAGTTGCCAGTATACTTTGAGGGATTAGCTCATAAATAATTTTTCTTATATCTTGAATCAACTCAAATTCCAGGTTATTATTATTTCCGAGTCCTTTTTAATCCTTTTTTTAATGGGAATTACTTCTTGCATTATATTTCTTATTTAGGTTTTCTTTAGGTGGAGTCACCAAATGAGATATTTAATTTAGCATGCAAACATACTCATAAAAATAAACATACAAAAATATTCCCAACAAAATCCAGGAGATGGACTTTATCTCCGACAAAGGTGCTAAAAATGTTACCCCCTAAACTAGCATCCAAGTGGAAAGTCCAACCACGGATGCTACCTTGGGGCAACAAGATGGGAATTGCATCACTGTTACCTCAATACAATATCCCCTTCACTTTAGGCCAGCTCGAAGGGCCAAAGGGGGTATCCCAATCTATCAATGATAGATCTTAAGTAAATTTTCTTTAGTGAATTAATCTATTCAAGCTTATGATTTACTTCAATGAATACAACAAATATATGACAATGTAAAGACATAAGGATTCCAACACGTGATTAAATGGTTTAAGATAATACTTCAATAGCAATAGCATGGAACCACAATCATCCACTTAAAGAGTTATGAATTAGGAGTTAGTGGATAGATGTCAAATCTGATTATAAAGTATGCATGCAAGAATGAGTTCAGATTTGCATGATTTTGATTAACATCCCAAGAAAACAATACTTATAAGAGACTACTTGAAAAAGGAACCACTTTAGGCCAATTAGAATCACAAGGAATGAAATCATCTAGCATAAAATTACTACACGAGATGTGCCTTTAGGTGCCAACCAATTATATGCTCAACTATGAAAAAGCTCAAGGATGCCCTAGTCTTTCAAATTTGTTTTACTAATGATTTAGTGTAGAATTCCATATTTGAATTAAGAAATAAACCAATCCAAGAGCAATATTTCAACTTTTAAGCAAGATGTCTTGGATGTTTTAACTAGGGTTTTAAGACATGCAACAAAATAACAACCCAAATCACTTAGAATGAAGCTCACAATAGATATATCAATGAGATTAAGCAAGAACTTGAAAGGAAAGGTAAATTTTCCCTAAGGTTTATCAATGTTAACTCTAGAATTTACCAAGATAATTTCCAAATGAAAAATGTGTAGTTAATACAAAATTAGAGATAAATTTAGCCACTAGAAAAGAATAATAAACTTATAACAACCTTCTAGAATATATCCATTTCTCATATATGGGGCATCCATTCCTCATCTTTTTCTAACTATGGAACATTATGCAATAGTGGCTCATGGGAGGGAGGAGAGGGATGGGCCTCTTCATATAAATCATCTTCAAGCCTCGATGGAGAAGGTTCACCATATTTTTCTTCAATATAATCACACAAGGAAAAATATACATCTTTTCTTTTTTCTATCTCCATAAGAAGATCATTTGAGGGATTATTCCCTTATTAGGAATAATATCATTCAAGGGGAATATATATATATATATATATATATATATATATATATATATATATATATATATTCCCTTATTAGATCATCGATCTTTTCCTCTATTTTGTTTTGCATATCAAGAAAAACACATGCATCATCAATTTCTTCATAACCATGAATCCAATGCTTTTGAAACTCTTTCATTAAATGTGGAAAAGATTTTATCTCTTTAGGGATGAAATTAGAATACCAATTCCATGCTTCTTTTCCTTGCATTGAATATGCAACTCTTTTCATCAAGATATCCTCATAGAAAATGTTAGTATTTACCATATAGTTCATAAAAAGATTCAAGGTGACTTGAAGGCAACCAAGGATTTCTATCAAACTATGGGACAGGAGTAAATATATCAAGAGAGACCATATATGGATATCTTGAGATGTATGATATATCCAAAGGAACAAATACATTTTCTTGAAATTTTCTCTTGTTAGTGGCCATAATTGAAGCATACAAGGTGATGATATTTTAAATTTAAGACTTGCATACCAATCATACAAATACCAAAGATGTAGAGTTGCCAATATACTTTGAGGATTAAGAGAATTTGAGTTCATAAATAAATTTTCTTAGATCTTGAATCAACTCTCAAGCTATTACTATTTTTGAATCTTTCTTTATGGGAATTAATTTTTATAGTACATTTCTTAATTAGATTTTCTTAATGGGAATGCCAAATCTGATGAAGAAATACTGTTACCAGACAGAGAAAAACGTGCTTCTTTTGAGTCAGTATTTTTGTTAGCATGCTTTTGGATTTTCCACTTCATCTGACTGTCACAATGCCCAGTTCCACAATTTGAGGCTTTACATTTGAAATATGATGGTCAAATTTGAAGCATTTTGAATGTTTTTCTTGTAATATTTTCATGGTTGTATAATTTGTTGATATAAATAGTTGTCACTATTTAGTATTTACCATTATATGAAATTTTTTTTTTCTTAAGTTTTCTGTAAAATATGGTGTTGTGGTTACATATTATAATGCTTTGTTTCCTAACTTCTTGGGCCATTTCACATTTTATTGAACTTTGGAAAGAGAAACTGAATTTCATTGGACTTTCGTTGTCAATAAGAAGCTATGTTTGAGTTCTCAAGTGTTGTTCTCTGGGCATTCAATATTGTAGATAATAATATTCTTTCTTTGTCTTTTTTGTACATCTGGCATTACTTTTTGAACTTTGCAACACTAGTTTTCTTTGAAATTGGATGTGTTTTTATTTTTGGGTTTTCTCTGCCAGTTACACATTCCATGTCCATTACGATTGGATCGAAGTAATAGTTGACACTGATCACTGATATAGATATTATCTCGAGGTTAGACATAAGTAAAGGCCTTAAAATGGATCTCAAAGTCCAATCTTCAATTTGCAAATAACTACACTATGGTGAATTTTCCATACAAAACAAACCTACCTCGGCCATACTCATGGTGGAGTGGATTCCACAGTAAGAGTTTTTGTTCCTGACATCACTTGCACACTCACTCTATGATGAACTGTTATATACCTTAGCCAGGAATTGATTTATCTTCATCTTGCTATTCTTGGCAACTTTTGTACATAGAAAACTTGGTGAAAAATGGTCGTCAATTTCAGTTAACATATCACTCAAGAATTATAATTCATTCATTTTATTTGAGAACCATGACAATGGCTACATGATTTTTATTCTTGACAAATTTTGTACATAGAAAACTTGGAGAAAAATGATCCTCAATTTTAGTTCACATATTACTCAAGAATTAGAATTCATCCATTTTATTTGAGAACCATGACAATGGCTACATATTTTTTTTTTTGAGTACAAGCACTCTTTTCATTACCATTATAGTTTTATTTGTCTTAATAATGGATGGAGTGTCCACTCAAAATGTTGAATGTGTCATAGACTCACACAGTTTATTTCCCGAAAGTTTAAGCATCATACATAATTTTGTTGAGAAACGCTTACTAAAAACAAAATCTTCAGTTTTATGGTTAGAATGTTGTTCAACTTAATAAGTTGACAAAATGTAGTCTGGATTCTAGTGTGTTTATTTGCTTCACAAACTTATGCAAAATGCTTTCTAGTTCATAATTGTCACTTCTTTCATCCCAACACAATAACAAGAATATTTGCATATGAACCGTTATGAAGGAAAAGGTTTGAACCTAAGTTACTAGGACAAAGATTGATAATGATACTTGGATATAAGTCAACATGATTGGACATGTGACACCTGCACAATTGTTTTAAAGAGTAACAGTAATTCTAAACCAGATTCCATGGAAAAAGCAAAATTAGTATCAAAGTATTTATTATAAACTATAGTAATTCTAAACCAGATTCCATGGAAAAACAAAGTTCTTGTCAAAGTATTTCATATAAACTGCAAAAATGGTTTTATGCATGAACCTTGTGTCGTTTTGACTATAATTACTTGTAAAAGTGTGAAATCACCGTTGAAACAATTGTAACTAGATATAGCTGATAAAACTACATAGACTGTGTTTTTGGATAGTAAGAATAAAAAATAGTTGAATAGATCTCTTGAAATATGAGGTTATTAATTGACATGCATGCATATGATAAAGTTTCTATCACAAAGTACGTTTTAGTTGGTGGGTGGTTTGTATGGAGTATGTCAAATATGCTTTATAGTTGGTGGGTGGTTTGTATGGAGTATATTCAGTCTAATCCATGCTTTAGTCGCGTAATGGAGTATATATATAGTCTAATCGCATATAATAAATTGACTAATGCTTTAGTTGCATAATGGAGTATATATATAGTCTAATCGCATATAATAAATTGACTAATTGTTTTTAATTTGATTTTATATTGTTTTATTGATTTTCTTTTTTAAAATTTCAGTCAAAATTACTTTTGGATCAAGGGGATCACACAAAATAGTATTGTCTTTCCTAAAACTATTAGAGAATAAAGTAAGAGATCATATTACAGAAAAGATAATATTAAAAATATTTTACATCAAAATTTAAAGAGAAAATGTGGTGCAATAAAGAGTTTGGGGAAAAGAAAAGTAAAATATTATAAGGAGGTAATCAACCATAATCTAGATGGTCAAAATTATCTCTTGGGATGAAAGACTCTGTCACCTTTGTGGTATTAAAAGAGTTGAAAATGAAAAGAAAACACTTTCTCTTAAAATACTCAATGTATACGCTAATTAGATCTCAATTTCAAAAGATTTGTTAGACTACCAATCTTCATGACTTTTTAAATCAACAAAATTATGGCAGAGCATAGAGCAATAAGTGGCAGTGTTTCATGCTGACAGTTGGCAAGTTCTGGTCATGACACAGGCCAATCCCAGTGGTGCCATGTAACACCTTTAGATTCACGATGACACATGGACCAATCTAGTGGTGTCTTGTAGCACCTTTACATTGGTCAAATATTGGTGAGTGTAAATGTTTGTTGGGAAAACCACTCGGCGGGGGAAACAAACCCCTCACCTGCCAGATGAAAGTCAAGCGACCCACCGATCGGTCTACATTGTTCTTTGTAAAGCATGTCAAATATCATATTTAAGTTTGATTTGGTGGGTAATCGTATCCAAAATGACACCTGCCAGATGAAAGTCAAGCGACCCACCGATCGGTCTACATTGTTCTTTGTAAAGCATGTCAAATATCATATTTAAGTTTGATTTGGTGGGTAATCGTATCCAAAATGAGCATCGAGAGAGTCGACGCCGCGACCTTCCCAGGCGCCAACACAATTCAACGATACTCCACTAACCATTTTGCCAACTATACCACTTAAATAGCGAAAGCATAAAATATAGTTTTAAATTGATATGTGAAGAGAATAGCGCATAAAGTGCCGGCCGCCAGGGTCGAACCCTCGACCTCCGTCAAGCCTACCGCCTTTACCAAAAATATCTTGCCAACATGCCACAAGATGAATCTTGTTTGGAGGCCGGAAATACATGATATTGTTTCAAGGAAATCCGCCAAAGCCTTTTTAAAAGGTCCATATCATAATTGGAATTTTATTGTTTTAAGTTCGAAATTAACCCTGTTGTAAAGGGAAAAGTGGGTTTTTGGCCATTTTTGAGCCAATTTGTTTGGGAAAGAATGGTATTGGTTATGTAAACCTATAAAGCAGTTTAGAGGGCAAATTGGGACAACTTGGGAGCTCAGTTTTTAATGTAAAGCATTAATAATGAAGCGATCATGCACTGGAAGCGGACCCAGAGATGTACCCAGGAGGGGTGAAATCCGTCAACAATTTGTGTTTTATCTCTTCTCTCTTCTCTATTATTCATCTTCATTTTGCAATTCTCATTTATTTATTTATTCCACAATTTTTTTTCAAATTTATGTATTTCACATTCTTATCGATTCGGTGCATAAAATACATAAACTTAACTTGCAAAGTTTGTCAGTAATACCTTCATTTTCAGATCAAGTTTTATTGCATTAAAGCATTTGGTTTTGAAGGTTTGATAGGGATTGCAAGTGTTGAATGCTTACAAGAGCTAGACTCAAGTGAGGAGAAGGCCAACTCGAGGCTTTTAATCCATAAATTCAAAGGAGATCTCGTAAACAGGAGATGGCTTCACCAAGGAAGTTAGGTCCTTATACATTTGAAGACGACTTCTTTGAGGCATTTCAATTGTTGAAGGCCATGGTAGATGCAATTTACCATGAAAGAGGGCAATGAATAATTCCAAAGGTTGAAGAAGGTGAATCTTCAGTGAGAGCAGAAGGAGGTGAAGGTGGTGGACCTTAAGAACCTTCTTCACCACCATGATCGTCATCTACCAATGAAGCAAGTGTACATTCTTCCAAGGATAAACAATATAAAATAACTCCTCATGTTTCTGATATACCTTTATTAAAGCTTGATGTAAAATTTGATTTACCTATGTATGATGGAGAAATCAATGCAGATAAATTGGATAATTGGGTTAGACAACTTGAATTCTATTACTGTTTTCAGATTTCTGTGGTGAGGAGTTTCGAAGTTATTTTCCGGAGAATCCATAGTTGGTGTCATTTTGTCATCGACGTTTTGAATCTGAATCGGGATTCATCATCAGGACTATTGCATGATACAAAAGATTATTGAGGAGAACACATAGATCCAACTTGCTAGTCTCTGATTGGGAGGCACAACTCTCATTTCGTGGGAGAATTAAACTCAAGAGGATCTCAAGAAAAGTGGTAAAGTAATCTCTTCATGGAATGATTTTGTTACTGTATTGATTAAACAATTCTATCCATTAACATACATGCAACAAGAAATGATGAATTGGAAAAGTTTAGGGAAATCAAAGGTCAGAATGTTCAAAGTTATACTCGAGTTTAGGAAGAAGCATTTCTCAAATATATATGTATACACAAAGTTACACACACACACACACACACACACACACACAAAGTTATATAAGAACCACTTCTCAAAGTTATATATGTATATACAAGAAGCACTTTTCAAATATATTGGTGGTTTACATAGCTACATTAAACATACTATCCTCATGCTTAACCCTTCTAATTTCGATGAAGTTTGTGTGCAAGCAACTCACATTGAATCAGGTAGAGGACATGTCATTGATAAGTCATCCACATAAGTAATGCAGTAAAAGAAAATCAAGGAAAAATAAAAAGAGAAACGAACAACTACAATGAAGAAAGAGAGCCCTACATGCACTCGTTGCAAGAATGAAGGACATGATGAATATCATTGTTGGATTTTGCATCCAGAACTAAAGCCAAAGAAGTTTCCCAACAAGGGTAAAGGGAAGGCCACAATTGCAACAATTCAACATGATCATTGTCATCTACCAATGAAGAAAATGTACATTCTTCCAAGGATAAACAATCTAAAAGAAATCCTCATGTTTACGATATACCTTTATGATGCAGGAGCATCATCAACAAGCATGCATGGCAGGACAACTCAGCGCCTGGGAATCATTTCAGAATCTCAAACGCTAGGAGTTACTGCGAATCTTTTGGAGATGATTGGAAAAACGAAAGAAGATCAAACGCTTAAGAGTGGATGATCGCGAGTGATTTGGGAGTTTCACCTCGAGTCTTGAATGTAACTGAACTTAGGTAGCAATTAGAGTTTTTTTCATTTTCTGAGTAGACGAGTAGTCGGGGGGAACCCTAAGGACGCTTTGAGATAAATAGAGGTTTTGTACGTCCAAATTAAGTTGCTACAATTTAATAGGAATTTTCTGAGTTTTGAGTTATCGTTTTGATATTACCTGTAGCCATTTACTTTTGAATGAATATGACAGAGGAAATTTGACTCAAATGCATAGCACTGTTACTGTTTGTAATTCTCTGTTATTGTGTTTTCATAAATGAATGAAGTTCGTTATGAATGGATTAAACTGTGAATGCTAGTATAAGTTTCAATTGTTTCTCTTCTGTTGAGTGAGTGCAAGGTGTGCACACAAAACACAAGGAGTGTGTGACGAGATCTGTTTCGATTCCAAAGCTCAGAAGAGATAGCACGAAACTTTCCCTTTGCAAGGAGTGCAAAGCGACTACTGCAAGGTGTGCACAATCACCAGCAAGAACCAAGTCTTGCATAAGAATCTGCTGCAAGGCGTGCACAATCACCAGCAAGAACCAAGTCTTGCGTAAGAATCTGCTGCAAGGAGTGCACAGATTTGGAATTCAGCTAAGTGTCGAAGGGACTCCATAAGAGTCAAATCCGTGAAACGTGAAATCCTGACTTGATCATAGTCGTTGATCCAAGGAAATATATGAACCGTCGATCTAGCACCATCGTTATTTCGAGTATCGAGAGAACGAAGGTAAGGAGACTCCCAAAGTCACGAAACACGAAACCCTGACTTAATCACAACCGTTTATCAAAGGAAAGAGCTGGGCCATCGATTTAGTACCATCACTATTTCAGATATCGGGAGAACGGAGGCAAGGAGACTCTCAAAGTCGTGAAACACGAAACCCCGACTTAATCACAGTCGTTGATCCAAGGAAAGACCTGGATCGTTGATTTAGCGCTATCAGGAAATCGAGGATCAAGAGAATGGAGGCAAGGGGACTCCCAAAGCCGCGAAACACAGAATCACGACTTGAGCACAACCGTCGATCGAAGAGAGTTGTGAGCCGTCGATCTGACGCTCACAAATATCGGGAAATCGGGGATCGGGAGAACAAAGGTGAACCAACCCCCAAAGTTGTGAAACGATCGCAGCCGTGGATCAAGGAAAACGCAGGACCATCATATTTGGTCTTAGGGAGGATTATGAAATCAGGAGATCGGGACTCAAGAGAGTTGGGTGACTTGGAAACATAACACCTGAGGTCCCAAAGCATGAAGCACCTTTTGTTAGGCGTGCGGTCACAACTTGTGGTCGCATGAGAGAAACTTGCGCTTGGTGCTTGTTCGCACGATGGAGTTTTGTGAGAAGGACCCGTGGATAATTCTTGAAGATCTTAGCAGAGAATCAAAGAGCTGTTCCGGCTCGAAGATTGAGAAGATCCAGAGACTAAGAGGTTAGCAGACCCTGTTGAGGTAGGGGCACTGCATCAAGTGGTATTCTGTAGATTTCAGGCGAAGGAGATAAAGGAGACAATATAACTTGAAACTACACTCTGTGTGTGAGAGACGGTCGACACAATGCCACTGAGGAGACGAATGGAACAACCTTTAGCTAATCAGGCTGTAGAAAAGGAGACGCAAGAACTTCGTGCAAGATTATAGGTGATCGAGGCAGCGTAGAGGAGGGCCCCTGATGCTGGAGACATCGACGATGCAGAGAGAGAAGAAGTAGAAGTTGAAGAAGTTGCAGGAAAGAATGTTGCTGAAGAGCGCTTGCTAAGAGCGGTTTTTAAATTGGGAGCTAGAGCCAAGATATAGGTCCCAATGTACAAATGTAATTTGGATGCTGAAGAACTACTGGATTGGGTAAGAGCCATGGACAAATATTTCGACTATGAAGACGTCGATGAGGAGAAAAGGGTGAGACATGCTATCACCAGACTCAAAGAACATGCAAAACATAGTTACCAACTTAATAAGAATTCTACAGAGTTCTCGTTTTTTTGGGGGTCAAGTTTTTTACCCTGTTTTTAAAAATGGTGCTACCGGTAGCACCCCCCTCCATTTTTAGGTGTTTTTTTGATATTTTAACTTTTTTGATACATAAGGTTTTCACTTTGTTTTTTTAAATGCTCATTTTTTCATTTATTTCAAATTGTTCAATTTTTTTTTTTTTCTCAACTATGTTTTTTCATCTATTTTCAAACTTCTATTTTTTTTTTTACAATCGTGTTTTTAATCATATTTCCATGCTTCATCCAATGTTAAAAATGTTGTACACCATTTATTTTTTTGAAATTAAGATTTTTCATATAATTATCTGTCCTTAATTAAGTTATGGTTCCATACATTTTAAATATAGTGGAAAATATCATTGTTAACACACTTTTTTTTACCTTACTTCAATACATAGAAAATAATTGTAGTTAAATAACACTATTTTTAAATATTTAGCAAAAAAAATATAATTCATTTTTTTTGGGATCAATTAAAAAGTAAAATAAATAAGAAAACAAACATAATTGAAATTTAAAAAACAAAAACATTTTAAAAACAAATTTATATGAGAAAAAACCATTGAAAAAAAAACTAAAAAGCTAAAGAGGAAAATAAAACCATAAA
>JZKD02S1673918.1:442214-463506 GCA_000966675.3 Picea glauca | reverse complement strand
TTTTTAAAGTGAAATTGATTCTTGTAAAAATGAAAAGAAAAAAAAAAAAACTATGTTTTAAATAAAATTTGTATCAATTTGAATGTATTTGAAGTAGGATTTAAGTATGCATCACATTCAAGGGTTTTTAGTCATCGTCCAAATTGATACAAATTATAACTTTATAGAAATTATGTATATGGTTTTGAAACATTCAACATCTACAATTGAAGTTGTTGTGTTGGAAAAGAGTGTCAAGGTATGTGTTTATAAAATAGACGAATGGTGAGGGACAATTGAAGAAATCAAGGCTACAAGATTTCAAATTAGTAGTTGAAATAGAATATTAAATTAATTTTTTGAAAGAAATATTCAAATTAGTAGTTGAAATAGAATATTAAATTAATTTGTTGAAAGAAATATATTAAAAGAATAGAAAGTTTGTTAAGAAAATCAATGAAAGTTACTAAGAAATATTAAAAATAAGTGGGTAAATTGAAATAATACAATTGTAAATGGGTGAAAATAATAATGATAATAAAAATCAAAAGAAAAGTAAAATAAGTTGTTGAGAAAATTCTATTAAGAGAATAGAAATATTTGTTAAACAATAAATGAATGAGAGTTGTTAAGAAAGATTAATGATGAAAGGGGTAGATTGAGCTAATACAATTGGTAATCAGTGGGGAAAGTAATTATGATAATCAATGGAAATAATAGATAGAAAATCAAATCAAATTCATAACAAAAGATTTATGGGTTATTTAATGATAAAGTAAAATGAGATAATAACAACATAAACAAGGAGATAATTAAAAGGAGAAAAGAGCACAAAGGTAAAGACATGCCCCATAGAAAATATGAAAGTAGATAGATTGTCAGTAAATGAATTAAAGTCAAAAGAAAAGAGAAAGGAGAAGAAGAAGAAGCTTAGTGATCAAGATGATGAATGACATGTTTTCAGGATTAGCTAAGTTTGTATCCATCTTCATAATTGAATTTATTAGGGTGCTTTTCAATTTCAAGAGCTTCCCGAATGAGGTGGGAGGAGTAAAACAAGGTTGAGGCTAGAATTTTGGTCTGGTCAAAGCATATGAGATGCTAAGATTTAAAGGAGTGTTCGGTGATGGTTAATTTAGATATGCGGTTGTGTGTAGTATCAACAATGTGCTCTAGACCAATGTACAATTTTCCAAAGGAGCAAGGGATTTGGTAAACTCGAGGGCCAAGCATTGGGTTAGATTTATCTTTAACAGTTCTAAATATTTTTTTTAGGGTTTTGTAGGGTTTGAAGAAGGTTTTTTCCTCCATTCTATAAACACATACATCGACACTCTTTTCCAACACAATAGCTTCAGTTGTCCCTGATGATGGGCCAAGTGTCCACTCCAAAAATTGGACGTTTCAAAACCACATACGTCGTTTTTATCCAAAAATTTACCTAACAGATATATACTTTTGTTCATATTATATATATGCACGTGTGTGTGTGCACATGCATGCACTTGGTAACACATTTTTTAATTATTGTGTAGGTTGATATTCTCATAATTTGTTTTGAAATATTCTTCTCTCTCACAAACACTTCCTGTCACATTGCCATGGATTAAAGTATATGTATTTAGCATATCACATTATTATTTGTATTTTTATAGGAGATCATTACTATGGTTTGGTGTAATGAATCCTTTTGGTTACTTATTCTCATGGAGTCTAGTTGAGATCATATCTCTAACTATCTATATTATTGTGCTTAGTTGTTAGTTCTTAGGATCTAGTTGAGCATTTCCCTGCTAATTTTGACTTAAAGCTATATAAGTCTATGTTATCAAATGAAAATTCAATGTAAGATTTATTTTCACACTTCTTATGTAAAAATATGCTCTTTAGTGGTTAATACCACATCATTGGTATCAAAGCAATTCCAATCCTCTTGGGATTAGGGTTCATCGCTCCTCCATTTCCCCATTTTGTTTTCCTGATTCATATTTGGAGAATGTTTTATTTCTTCCTTTGCAGATAGCTTGTGGCATAATGATTCATTTAACCATTCATGAGCATGTGATTCCTATGCACACTATTATAGGTCACTAAGCTCTCTATGTTTGGTTTAGAATTGGCATTACATTGCAGATCGACCTTTGTACACTTAGATATATTAGATTGAAGACTTCTAAATATGTGTTTGGCTCTCTTAGCTCCCATTTATTCTTTCTATAGCTCTACACATGGCCACATCTATGCAATCTCAAAGGTGTGCTTGAATTCATTGCAAACTCCTTTGGATCTAAGCAATCCTTTATAATCAGATGTTTCATGGCTCCAATCACTCTCTCAGAACGTAGCTACACAAATTTTGACTAAACATGCACCTTGTGATTTCCCTTTGGATCTAAGCAATCCTTTATACTCAGATGTTCTGTGGCTCCAATCACTCTCTCAGAACATAGCTACAACACTTTTGACTTAGCATGCACCTTTTGACAAACTTCACAACATGACTACAATCCTTTAATTGATTATGTGGCTCTCGTTACATGGTTTTTAGATATATAACCATTGTTTGGTGTCCAAAAATTGCAACGTAGAATTTAAGTTAGGGTTTGTTGCAACTTGAAATTCAGAAACCCTAGTTGCAGCTGCAATTGGTGCTAAAACGAACTTAACAAAGAACTGTCGATCTACCTTCCAACAATTAGACTATTCTAAAGGTAGTTTGGGCCCATAACCTATTAATATATTCGATGTACTCATTTAACCATAGACAATATCACAATATTGTCACCCAACCATAGGCATGCAACCACCCCCGAACACCTTACCCTTTGCTAGATAGAATGATTCCGAAAAGCCACACTAGAACCAACAGATAAACCCTAGCTGCAACAGTAGCACGACATGGAACCAAAAAACACAATCCAACTACAGCAACAACACAAGAAAAGGAGAGCACACCTTCTCCAAGGGTAGCGCACAAGAGAGAGAGTCTCCACAACCACAGAACAATAACAATACTCAACTGCAGTAGTTGGAGTTGCACTTCTTCCCAAGAATACCACCAAGAATATCACCAAGAATACCACCAAGAGATACTAAAGTTAGGGCACATATCTTAGTCTAGATAGCGCTAAAGAGAGAGACCAAGAATCACCCCAGAAGATGCACCTTCCTTTCTTTCAACTGCAGCTCCAAAATTGCGCTATACCTTTTTGAGAGAGTGAGTGAAGTGTGTGTGTACAAATGAGCTAGAGAACCTCCTATTTATAGTGGTTCTTGTCACCTGTCTGGGCTAACTTCTCTTTTTGGAGGGTAATTTACTTTAATATTATTTATTCTACTGAGTCGACTTGTCTTATAGGTTTTTTACACATTTGTTTAGGGTTTCTCTTGCTTCTGGAATATTCTATTCTAGCCAAAGGTTACACATGGAGTTTAATACCTCTCACAACTACCATAATATCAACAACGCAAGCTCACAAGTAGTAGGAGTAATTGAGTTTCTCCTTCTCAAGATAGGAAGAGCTTGGGGGATGAACACAAAATAAGTTCAAACTTTCAAGGACAAAGGGATGCAAAATCAATATGAAGTGAAATTTCTCCAGAGTGTCTTTGCTCTCAATGATGAATAATCTTCAAGGCTTGTTTATGGATCAATTTATAGCCTTCAAATGGACTTGAAGGGTCAAGCTGGATCATTTCGAGTAAATGGAAGGTCAAGGATCATATATCTCATGACTTGGCATGGAAACTCAACATATTTTTAAATTTTTGAGCACAAAACCCGATGTACGCGGGTTGTAATGGAGAAACCTACGTATACACAAATTGTCTAACTGTGGCCCACATATATGTACAAAATTTTGATTTTTTGACTCTGAAATGAGCAAAATGGGGGATTTGAGTCTGCAGAGGGAAAGGGAAAGACATCAAAGAAAGATGCACGAAATGGAAAAAATTGCTATAACAAATGCCCCTAATGTGTGAGGTCAGAGGAGAAATTGTGATGGCCGAAATACATTATAATTCCCAGAAGTGGAGTAGTGAGGACCCAATTGGAAGAACTAGTCACTCGTGAGAATATTACAATTCTTATTGACTCTATACACATGGCTTCCAATATTGATTACAATGCAGATCCATGTGGATATATAACAAATATTTGTTCATGGACATTAATAGGAAATAAAAAGTAGGCATATTCCATAGGTGGTCATAGTCACGAACAAAACACAAAGGAGTCCAATTTCAATATCAACTGAAGACATATGTATACAATGCAGTACAATCTGATCTTCCATGATCACTAAAGTCATATAAGTACTAGTCCGATGAAAGACAACAACAAATATGGGATGCTGCTACTGTGAATTGGAGGTATTCTACACTATCCGCTGAAGGTGAAAGTCTACATCATGTGAATAAAGTAGTTCAAGTTGAACACAATGAGGCTTCATTTGATTACCAGTCATTGAGGTATACCGTTAACAAGTGCGAGAGAACCCATCGATAATGAAAGTAGGTGTCAAGGCACTGAGTACATTCAACAAGTGTGAATAAAGGTGTTGAGGTTGAACACTTGAATAATCCATCATTCAGGGGACATTGATGTATTCCCAACTATCGATGGAGGGAGAAACTGCCATTGATGAATGCAAGCCTCTAGGTACTCTTATGACTCTAGATCTCGATTCCATAATAGATGAGTTGAAGTCGATGGAATGAGACCCACTGAAAGGAGAGAATTAAGGCATCTCTCATCATCCAATGCTAGGTACAAATAAATATCTTGATGATTATGACGAACTTGAAGGAATAGGATGTTCATGAACCAACGACCAGGTGCATCTCTCATGTACACTAGATGCAAGTAGTGCATGAAAGTGGCTCTCTAAATAGAAATCACTAATGAAAATTGTCGACAAAGGCGAGGAAACCACCAATAGGGTCTAATGGAATCCAAGACACTACATGAATCCCAATGTGAATATATTTCTTGCTGTCAAACAAAAGGGAAGTCCCCCAATTAGCGACCAATGGATAGATGTCATCTGCTGGCTTCAAGGTCACCTACTAATGATGAAAGTAGGCCCAAGGTGCAAGGTAGGACAACAACTTCATGTGATTATGAGATTCACTTGTAAGGGGATGGCCGACATGCAAAGTCAAGAGTTATGATGAATGGCCGACACATAATTATACTTCCTTTGAATAAGAGCATGAGATGAATGGATAACCTAGGGAACATAGACTTAACACTGATCATTGAAATTTTTTTGTGATGTAGGAGGCATCAACAAACTCTCCATAGGGACTAGAAGAATAACCAATCGGAGGTGTAAAGTCTAAGTAATGATCTCATCTTCCTAAGGACATGCTTAACCCAAACCTTGGATGAATGGACTCAAGAATTTATGCTTTGTTCAAAGGTGACACAAATGCTATTGATAGGAGATTATATTCTTTTCCTACCCCTTTTTGTTTTTCATAGTAAAATAAATGATACAATATAAGAGAGGAAACAAGTGTCGCAAGTAAGAAACTAGGTCCAAGTAGTGGAACATACCTATGCTCAATACAAGGGAAAAAAATGTGAGACATGGAAACTTGGGGGGATGTTTCCTCTTCGGGTAAAGTGTGTTAAGCTACAAAGGATATATGGAAGGAATTGCTTGGCTAGTGCTGAGAATTGTTTGGGAAAGGGGCTTATAATGAGAAAGTGGGAGCCAACATTAGTCTCAACAATTCAAGTAGGATAATGGGATGCAATCACGACTTAACTCCAAAAGTGTCCTTTTTCGTAGATTTAGTCCCCTACGCCCCAAAAAGTATAAAACGATACCAAGGAAAACTCTTCTAGCCAATGTTGACTAGAGTATTCCTTTTTCATAATTAGTCTATTTGGTCCAAAAAAGGGTTAAAATTACACCGAAATAAACATCCTTTCAAATCCATTTAACGAGTGTGAAAGAGACAAGTTCACTCAACAATCTTTTTGTTTTTTAACGAGTCAGAAAAGAGCTTAACTAAGACTCGACGAGAGTCCTATAGGTAGTAGTCAAAATTATATTGAGTAAGATTAATGAGGTTTGAACACAAATTCATATCGAGACTATTAGGGACTCTCAAACCTATGGAGTAACTTTTGTATGGGCACCAAATGGAAAAAATGTTCTAACTAAGGTACCCATGTTTGGTAAGTGTTCGGTATGTGTTATATTCTTTGCACAAGTAGTAGTGTCTGATCATTGCACCGAGCGTGCAGGGGGGTTTGAGGGGGGGGGGGTTTGCCTCATAAAACATGTCACATATTTAGGTGGTTTTTCGGCACATGGTTTCTTTGCGGATGATTTTCTATTTCCGGTTAAGGAATTAGGGTTGTTGACTAATCTAGGTCATTGGGTTAGGGTTTTGGATGTCGTTGGATCCTATATGTATATTGTATTGTAAACAATGTATCACTATGAATGAATATAGAATATGTTGGTTTTCTCGGTTTGGGTTTCCAGGGGAAAAATATCTGTGTAATGTTTGTATTTTCCATTGTATCTTTTCTGTTCTTGAGATGAAAATATGTTTGCAGTAAATATTGTACAAGGTTAATATCTACAGAAAGTCTCAACCAATTAATAATGACACTTCTAGTGACAACGAGAAGGTTATGTGTCACTAAAAAATGGGTTCATACCTAGGTCATATGAATCGTGGTCATAGGACGAAGCAAAAATGCAAAGCGGGGTGAGAACCTATCCTATATGCCAATGATGGTATATACCTTCCCGAGGAACAAATGGGATGCAGAATGCCAAAAATCCATTAAACCCAGGAAAAACCAATTCAAACCAGGTCTTACACTGCACAATTAGTTCATATGGTCTCAAAAATAGGAAAGATAGGGTAAAAACTATATAAAGTGGGTAAAACTTTCCTACAAATACTAAAAATAAGAAGTTTTACCATGTCATTTGAGTTTTTTACCCATACAGTTCTTTTGAGTTCATTTTACCCACAATTTTCTAGTGATGATTCTGGGAGCTACGGTCAACAAAATTGGAAATTGTCTGGACCAAGTAAGTGCTCATCCTGTACTCTTCCATTTTCATTGTTTAAGTTTTAGATTTAGTCTTCAATTTTTGAGTTTTGGAGGCTGCAAGGATGGAACTAGGGTGTACACGGGCTATAGTTCATCAGGACACGTATACAACCCCATGTACATAGGAAAAAAGAAGCCTTCTCATGTAGATCGATCCCTATACATGACTATTATAATTGTAGCCTGCGTACAACTTCGTGAATACATTTTTTGATAAAATGTGACTCAAAATTTGATGTTTCCTTTGCATGATGGTGATTGAATGGAGAGAGGGGGAGCACAATGTTATAGCAATATTTTCCTCACCCTATAAAATCTTGCACAAAGGGACTTTTTCCATTTCCCTATGCATATTTTCATCCCTTTTTGCAAATCCCAGAGCTAAAAATACATTTTTTCCACATGTACGCACCTTGCCTACTATACAACATGCATATACACAGGTTGCACCACTACAACCCATGTACATTGGAGTTTGTACCCAAAAATGAAAAATGGTGTTAGGTTTCTATGTTACAACAGGAGATCAATGATCCTTGGCCTTCCATATACTGGTAACATTCTGATTGGGCCCTTCAGTTCCATTTGGAGGCTATAAATGGGCCAATTCCGAGCTGTGGAAAGGAGGAGAAAGAATTTAACTTTGAGAGCATAGTTACTCTGGAGAAATTATTCACTTTATATTGAGTTTGCATCCCTTTGTCCTTTAAGTCTGAACACAGTGTTCAACCCCCAAGATCTTCCCTTATTGATTAAGAACTTCATTGTATCTCTTCTACGAGCTTGCCTCGGTGGAGGATTGAAGTGGTGGAGGCCCAACTGGAAGGAACTTATTTTCTCAGTTTCGAATTGTGTCGACACAGAAGTCTATAACTTTTTCACCTCTGTTGATCATATATTAATAGAAATACCTTTTTCTCGTCCAATTGATATCTTGCAAAATTTTGAATTATTATTCCATGGGCGTATTTGTTATGTATATTAATGGATTATGCTATTGAATGTGCTAACATCATATATTATCACCATATGCTTGCCTTGCTTGGTTTTTGAGGACTAGTTGCACATATATTGCTTTGGGTCAAGTACTCAATGGTGGACTTCATCGAATGTCTGGACGAGGTAGGAATTTTATCTTGTCTTGCTAGCATATTTGTCTATATAACATACTTGAGAATAGAGTTGATTTCTGCATCCATTTCCGTTTGTTGTGGTTTTCCCCTAGACATAGAGAGATTTTCCTTATAACATAATTTGCGACTCCATTGGGGAGATGAGGCTCCTTTCTTGGGGTTTGGACTGTTTTTCTCCTTAGATTGCTCTTGTTCATATTGCGTTTCTTGTCGTATCATTGCTTGACAACCTTTGTTCACTCTGGGTCCAAGTCTTTCAACCTTCTCCCTTGCCTAGCTGTGCTTTTGAAACATATACGCAGGTTTTTTTTTGGTAGTCACGTATATACACGTGCTGTACTTCTGCAAGATGTGTACATACACACTATTCCTTGAACAATCACGTACATCAACCTATTTTGCTTGTTTCCTGGGTTTGGTGGTTGCTGGGTAGGTTTTGATGATTGCTGAGTCTTCTTGGGTCTTTGTAGTGACTGTTAAGTGTTTGTGGGATGACAGGAAGCTTGTCTTTGGTTGAATTTTTGGGCAGAGTATTTCTCATGATCTTTTCATTTTGATTTTCCTTGTACATTGGGTTGGGTGTTTTGCTCCTTGGTATCCTACTTGAGTTGTCTCTTTCTATACATAGTAGAGTCTATATATCAAGTTGTTGTTCGGTCCATGCATTTTCATTTTCCTTATATTGAAAATACAAAAATATTAGGCATTTTGCATTGCTTGGCATTTTTATCTTTTGAGTCTTCGTCGTTTAGCTTAGTGCATGTAAAGTAAGATTGCATTTT
The DNA here is from genome assembly GCA_000966675.3 of Picea glauca. Taxonomy (NCBI): domain Eukaryota; kingdom Viridiplantae; phylum Streptophyta; class Pinopsida; order Pinales; family Pinaceae; genus Picea; species Picea glauca. Next base: position 454,522 of record JZKD02S1673918.1, on the reverse strand, counting down.
TTTTCATAATTGCAGAGTTGAAATTGAAAAGTGCATTGTTTTAAGAAGCATATCATTCATTTAAAGTTGAAGTTATGACTTTGCATTGTGTTCATATTTACTTTACTTGCTGAGTCATAACATCATGAGTTTCACCATCGCACCTTTTTGAGTAAGCACGACCATTAAAGTTAACACTATAATTTAAAATTGATTAGTAACGATTTTATTTTTTAGGGTGCACAAACCAGCTTAGGATTTAGTGCCTTGGAATAGGATTTTGTGAGTAAACTTCTCCAAGGCTATTAAATCAACATATGTGTCTGACTAAGGGAGTGGAGAAATCCATTGTATAGTCAGTAAGATCAGGAGGCTCCGCTTACACCATAGTTAATCACAAGGTCGCGTGAGGTTGGTTGAAGGGATATCCCCTCAATACCTTCTCAGCGTCAGAGATATTTCTGGGGATCTATTCATATCTAAGGATCTTGTTAGTGCCCTTACCTCCGTGAGAGGCGGTGCTTTCAAGGTTTTGGGATTTTCTACCCCGACCATACAGTGGAACTGACTTACGATTGCTCGCCTGTGCATCGATTATACTATGGTTTATGAGTTGCTTGACTTAGGTGCCACATAGGTTACTTGCAGGGGTTAGTCTGCAAGTACCCTGGGCCAGATGGGGGTTAGACAACACACAACCTTTATGGAGGATTACCTCTCCGAGGGGATCTGATTGACTAGTTGTGAATCCCACAAAGGCCCTTATAATTGATTATGTTTCCTTCGATATTTAGCAGGGAGTCTGAGGCCCCTATTGGATGAGGCATACCTACTTTAGGGAGGGAGGTCCCTTCAACTACTTTACCTTTTTTGCATGTGTATTGGTCATTTTATTATTTTTGGTGTGCTCTTTGATTACTATTTGGCCTTAGGATTTGTTTTTATATCTTGAGTCTAAAGTCATCGTGGAGCCAGACTAGCTTCCCCGTTGGTCTCACCGCTTGTTACATTTACCACTGAGTTTCAAGTCTTTTCCTTCTAAAAGGCGTAGATTTATTAAACGTGGTACACACACTTCCACTATTCAGACTTGTGATTCTACAAGGATGAGTACTGAACCGAGTCTTTAGAATACTAGGATCCCTTCGACTCCCACACCTACTATAGTTAATGGCACCCCTTTGACTCTTGCAACCATAATGGTTGTAGTGCCGGAGGCACATATCATCCTTGATACCCGTCCTATAGTGAATGCTCAACCTATTTCCATGAACCCATTTGAGTCTCTTGGTCACTCATCGGGCTATAATGTTCAGTCCATCCCTATGGCCTCTAGTCCTTTTACCTATGGTATGTCGAATTTTAATTCACATTTTTCAAACTCCATCCCAACTACTGGCCCTAATGATAGCATTGGAATTGGGGGCACAACCCCTCCTTATACTCCATTTTCGTTTGGTGGCTCTCACATCCCTAAAAATGACTCCTACTATGAGAGGCATTCCCTCTTTTAACCCTAGGTCTAATCCTCTTGCTTCTGGGTGGAGAAACCAACCTGGCGGACAATATTTTGCTCAAGTTCCATCCTATACCCTTACCTCCTTAGTGCGGATTCCATCAACACATTTTTCATGACGAATCCACCTCTATTCTCCGGATTCACACACAAAGGAGGTCAATTTCACATCTTGGGAAACCCCCAACCCAAAGCCACTCCGGTTGGGGGAAATTTGTATAACCCCCATCAGAACATTCCTACTAGAATGATGCCCAACCAACCTTTTATGAATCATCCTAGAGGAGGGTCTTATAATCTTGGATAGGGCCATGGTGCTTACCATAACTATGGAAGGGCTAAGGTTCCCCAAACACAATCTTTCCAGGGAGCTTGGGGACAGATGCCACAACCCCATATCCATTTTCTGGCCATGCTTAACTATCCAGACTTGTCTAAGTTGATGAACAACCCCGTGCTTCATGATCCTACATGGCCCCCTGTCCCCACCAAGATTCCTTCAGACATTCCAAAATTCAAAGGTAAGAATGGTGAGGATCCTGGTGATCACGTCACCACCTTTCACCTACGGTGGTCTTCAAATTCCCTTAATGAAGATTCCATTCAGTTAATATTATTTCAATGCACTCTCATTGGGGTTGCTGTGAAATGGTATATCGAGCTACCTACGGGGGCATATGGGACCTTTAGTCATATGGTGTTAGTCTTCCTTAACCACTTCCAATTGTCAGTTCGTTACGATGTTGGATTATAACTTCTATCGAATTTACACCAGGACACAACCACTCATATCTCAGATCAAATATAGGAGTGGTGTAGATGAAAGAGGTTGATTAAGACCTACATACCTTGTAATTTCTTTTAGAATGGTTCCTTAAGTCTTTTTATCTTCCTATCTTGAAGGATGTTGCTACTTCTGGGGTTACAACTGAGGAAGAAGCAATATTCAAATACTAGTAGTTAGATCTTATATACGATTAGTCTGGGATGTTATACCACATTCTTTCGGACGCACCGAGGTCAACCTATGACCCTAGACAAAAGCCTGGACCTCATTCCGATGGCATTGTAGGCTCTAGCAATATGAAATCCGCAGACTCAGTGACAAGCCATTTGAAAGACTTATCTCTAAAACAGTCTGCAGGAGGGCCAACTTCATCTGTGTCTTCCAATCCCACTCAGTCGATAGATGTACATTCCATGCAATATTTGACTAACCCAAATGGTAACCAACAACCAGGCAGGAATAAGAAGAAAGGATGTAATAATAATCGTAAGGGTGGTAAGAATAATAATAAACCCAAGGACAATGGTAATAATGAGAAGACAAATAATAATGCTGGAGAGGGAAAGAAGGAAAGACGTAGGGTGAAATTTCCCTGTAATCTTTATACATATGATCATCTTACTCATTTATGCTCCAAACTTGCGGAAGCTACGAGGCTATTATCTCTACCTCCCGCTGTGCTAGCGAATCCTTTCCCACATAACCAACACATGGCCTCGAGCTCATCTAATGCCAGAAATGCAGCCAATGGGATTCAAAATCCGTTGTCACAAGACGGTAATCGTTTGTGTATCAATATGGTCAATTCTCAAGTTAATGTAGCCACACGGTCTCACTATATACTTCTTCACATGCTATACCGAGTCTAGAATCTCCTCCTCCTCCTCTAAATATGACTTTATAGATCGAAAAACTAGAGCCACTGCCTCATATTCCGAAAGGAGTACTCAAGTGCTCTACCCACAATCCAAATGCTAGAGCCGCCCATAATTACTCTATTGTTGAGGATCTGGGTCAAACCCCTTGTGCGATGTCGTCTCTAGAGGTACTCCAGATGTGTCCTTCATAGAGGAATGCCTTGCTATCCACGTTAGGAGCTCTAGACCCCAGTGGCTCTAAATTTATCAAGTTTGATCTCACAGATGTGAAGCCTCTATTAAATTACCATGTGGCATTCCAAATCCACACGGGGCACTCAAAGTATACCATCAAATGTGAGGTTGTTGATGAAGGTGCTGCTACATGTGTGATGTCCCTGATCTGTTGGAAAGATCTTGGCTCTCCGAATCTTTCTCAATCGCTGACCATGTTGATTTATTTTGATGGTCATTCCTTCCACCCTCATGGTATTCTTCCTACCTTTCCGGTCCAGTTAGGTGGGAAGATGGTAGAGGTGGATGCTGAGGTAGTTGATGAGCCTCTCGATTATAACTTGTTACTAGGACACAAATGGACCTATGCTATGACTATCATCGTATCGTTCGTCTTCCACACTCTTTATTTCCCACTCGATGGGAAGATCGTGAAGATCGACCAATTATACTTTACATATGTTAGTCCCAATGCATCTGTTGGACCATTGATCCCTCTGGTCAACAATTCTTAGCTGACAACTGAGAATATCGATGTTGGAATGTATTCATCCCTTATGGGTACCTTCGACTTCATGGCACCGATTCACCATGTTTACACCATGTCCAGTAGGCCCGTTTTGTCAGAGAGGTCCGTTCCTTTCCGCAGTTCCTATTTTAATGATCCTTGGACCCTACCTTCCTTGACTTCATCTTGGAAAGGTTAGTCACATGCTAGAATGGCCATGCCACTATCGGCATTAGAGATTGCATATCAAGCTGTTCTTGACTCTTCCACCGATCCCGATCATATTACCTCGCCAACGGATGAGAAGGATCTTGTTCTTAAGCCCGTTTGGGCAACTTCGTTGTCTTGTTCACATGGCTTCCTCGATGAGACTTTTCCCTCAGACAAATTCATCATCAAAGCCATGAATGGTTCTGACAAGCCTTAGGATGATATGCATCATCGCTCCTATTTTCTTCCAGAGCTTGCTAGAATCGAGCAAGATGAATTTCGATCTATGTTGAGTGAGATGGTTGGTCACACCGTAGTTCCACTTGATACACATGACATTTATACCAAAGGAAATATGGAGAGTATCTCTCCTATCGTCATGATCGATATCTCTTGTACCCTTGGAAATATTGAAAATGTATATATTGGTGCAGATTGTTCTCCAAAAGAAATCTTGATCTACACCGAAATCTTCAAGGAATTCCGAGATGTATTTGCTTGGTCATATGAAGAGATGCCAGGAATCGACCCTCATATTGTTGAGCATGATATTAGAACTTATCCGAATGCTAAGCCTATTCGACAACGTCTTAGAGTTGTTAATCCTCGGAAGGCCCCTGCTATTAAGGCAGAGGTAGAGAAGCTACTTAATGATGTATTTATCTACCCGGTTCCCTTGACCAAATGGGTATCCAATCCCGTTCCTATGAATAAGAAGAAAGGAACCATTCGTGTATGCATGGAATTTCATGACTTGAACAAAGCATGTCCCAAAGACAACTTTTTGACACCTTTCATCAATCAGATTCTCAACGAGTGTGTGAGAAGCGAAGTGTTTTCTTTTATGGATGGATTTTCAGGGTATAACCAAATTCAAATCAAACCTAAGGATCAACACAAGACGACATTTATTTGTCCTTGGGGTACTTTCGCATATCGAAAAATGCCTTTCGACATTAAAAATGCTAGAGAAACCTTCCAACATGCTATGACCTTTGCATTCCATGATCTTAAGAATATATTCAAGGATTATATTGACGATCTGGCTGCTCACTCCTGTAAGAGAGTGGATCACTCTAAGCACCTTCAACTATTTTTTGAAAGATGTCATTATTATAGAATCCGCTTGAGCCCTCATAAGTGCATCTTTTGTGTTAAGTCTGGTCATCTTTTGGGATTTGTATTTTCTGAGTCCGAGATCATGGCAGGTCCGTTAAAGGTTGAGGAAATACTTCGGTTACCTCCCCCACGCACTATTCGAAAAATTCAAGGTTTACGGGGGAAGGATAACTTTTTATGTTGGTTTATAGTAAACTATGCCAATATCACTAAGAGATTCATGCATCTGTTAAAGAAAGACACCCCTTTTATATGGGATGAGCGAGCCCATGAGTCCTTCGATGCTTTGAAGAAATCCTTGGTATCAATGCCTTTGCTGAAGTCTCCTGACTACAATAGGGATTACTTGCTTTATTACGCCACATCTGAAGAGACGATTGGTATGGTTTTGGTTCAGGAGGATGATGAGCTCCGCGAGCATGTCATCTACTATCTTATTCAAAACTTAGTCGGTCCTGAGCTCAATTATTCTCACGTTGAAAAGCTATCTTTGGCCTCCGTTCACGTAGTCCAACTTTTACACCATTATATATTGATTTGAAAGACTATTGTGGTTGTTGATGTCAATCCATTTCAATACGTCCTTACCAGGCGTATCATAGGGGGAAAATATAATAAATGGATTGTCATTTTACAGGAATTTGATCTCAATTTTGCTTCTGGAAAATCCAAGAAATCACCAATATTTTTGGAGTTAATATCCGAATTTCCACAATTAGATAAGGATGTTATCCATGTTGATTCCTTTGTAGATGAACAATTTTTCTTTGTCTCGTCATCTGACCCCTAGTATGGAGACATTGTTCTCTATCTTCAAACTTTGAAGTTCCCTCAGCATCTCTTGCGAGATGACCGACGACGTGTATGATACCAAGATAATAATTACACTATCTTCAGTGACACTTTGTATTGCCGAGGAATAGACAATATCCTATGTTAGCACCGCCATTTTTATTTCTAGTTAGAGTCGGTTTTAAGTCATGTTGTGACCCATGTGTCCAAACATGTGAATTTAGGTACGTAGAACCGTGAGATCGAAGTCAGCAAGTGGCTGGTTGGCCCTTGGAGACGGGAAGGGATGTCAGAGTTTAAACTTGCATAAGTGGTACGGGTATGTCTTTTCCAAAGAGTCGAGTCCTGTTAAGAAACCATTCTTTACATGCCCCAGGTTGAGTCAATTAGTTAATGGAAGTTGCATCAACAAGTACACAATCTATTATTGATCCATCATGAAGGCTGAGGGAATTAAAAATCACGGTGTTCGTATCATGCATGCCCAACAAGACTTATCGCCTGTATCCTACATGAGGGGATTTTTCATGGAAAACCTGCAAATAGACTCAAAACATATCATCGCCATGAATTCACTGTCCTCTAGCATGATTCCTTCTTCTGTCTGACTCATTATAAATCTCGGATGCTTGACACTCTTTCCAGTCATAGAACTAGGCCCACACTTTGCTTGCAAATTCCCTTGCTAGTCTAGTTTGTTCAAAATTCCCCCCCTTGTGCATATGCTGGATATACTGCACGCATAATACACACTAGTTGTGCCATGGAAATATCTCAGAGAGTAAGGAAAGGCACGCGGAGCAGCATAATTGCAAGGTCCAAGCCTTAAAATGACTGGGAGTTGTTCTCACCTGCAAAATACATTCCCAAAGACGTGAAAGGAGTTATTCCTTTACCCGTAGAGAAAACCAGATCAAACCACATGGAACCTGAAGCAGAGGGATTTGCACAGGAAGGGAAGATAGTAGAAGCCCCGTCTCCTCAACAAAAAAATGTCTCAAAGGAGGGATAGGCCAAGGAAGAACAAGGAAGTTGTGGAAGCTCATTTTCTAGAAGAGACGCATGCCAGATCGGTGGCTGAAGAACTACTCATGTGTGCCATCTGGCTAGACCCTGTTGGAGGATCGAGCCACGAAGGCAAGAGTATAACAAGGAAAATGGATATCATAGGAGCGAATGATCAAGATCCATCTCAACAATTAAAGCAGGCAAAGATGGCTATCGCTAAACTCTATCAGGAAAACATGGAGTTGAGTTGACAACTAGCGACAAAGACTATGGAAGCGTCAGCAATGTAGTATCGCAAAGGGAATGTGGCATGGATAAAAAGATAGCTCAGAGAGGCGCAAGACACCATTGTACATCTACGAGAAGCACAAATACTGATGGAAGAAAGGAATACAGAGTATTCCAGAGAATGCGAAGTGATCGAGAAGGAAGCCCGCGTGGCTCTTGCCAGCACACAGAAGAAATGAGTCTAGCTGGTGATCATCTTTGCGTCTTCACACATAAGAAAAATCTTGGTAGTTTTGAAGGACACGTTTCCCCAAATCACTCTACCATTTTGATAACAACCGTGACAATCAAACAACCACTTGCTACACACATTTTTCCAGCAAATGAGCGCGCAACAGAAATCAAAGCCATTATAGTAGATAGCAAGTTCCTGACAGACACATGTTCGCTTGGACACCTGATCAAAGGGATACACTGACACATATTTTCTTCATATCGAGACTTGACCGATGATCAAATCCTCATGGAAAATTTACGAACAGTCGTCGGTAAACAGACGTGATTATTGTCTATTTTTGGAAAGCACCATGTGAAGAGTCTCCAACTCATGCTACTCAGTTTTCCTAGTATTAGGGTTAGTAGTTAGAAAGCGGGGTAGCCCTAGCAACGCCCTCGTTTATATATTTCATCTTTTCGATGTAAGCCAGGTTGGTTGGCAGAATTGGTAGAAGACAACTATTGTATGTAATTTGAGTTTTTTGACTAAAACTTAATGCAAGGGTCCTGTAACTTGATGAAAAGATTCTAATTGTAGCACTCAAATGTATTGTGCATATTTCTTTGCATATGTGCTTCATGTCATCTTTATTCATATCTTTTTTGTCTATTTCAGAATGAAATTTTGAACCTGTGGATTCGTTGCGTAGTGCCCCTTGTTCGATTCACTTAGACAAAACGTTTTCTTATAAAGCTAACTCCGAATTCGCCTGCAATGGTGCTCCGAGTTACTTTCTGTATTTTTCTCCCCGCCATACATTACGGTTTTACACTGAATACTGTTTCTCGCCTAGCCTTATCCTCTCAAGTTCAGTCACTGAGTCATTTGTCTCTGTCATTTCCTCAAATCGACTCCATGCCCCAAGTTTTACTTTCTTGCGCCAATATAACTAGAACCCATTATATCAAAGGTGTCAAATCTAGCCACTTCCTTCAAAGCCATATACCACGCAGAGACCGCACCTTCCAAGAGACCCCTCTCCAAATTTGAAAGGCTAGTTTTGGGTCTCAAAGTTGGTTGAAAAAGTTACCTTCGTCATCTGTTTATCAGCCAAATAGATTTTATGAGTGATAACATTCTGGCGCCGCTGTCGAGGACGAAATTGAATAGATTTTCCCTCGGAGAATGACTAACGTTGCAGTTTGACCCCTGAGGGTAACATAGGGACAAACATCTGTACCATATAAAATCCTTACCTTGGTGACTTCAGTCCAAATAGACCAATAGCTCCAAGTAGCACAGTTCAAGAAACCTGGCTCCAAAGACAATTTATACCAGAGAAAATCCTGACCCAAACCCCACAGAGCTTGTGTATGACCCCCAGAATATTCTGCGTAGGACTAGAGAGAAAGTGTCGGACCCATTCTACTACTTGGACAAAATTCTGTCCTTACCCAAAGACAGTGCGTAAAGCATTGAAGACCTCGAGTTTGACGAATTCTTTGAGCAAACTTTGTTCAGGTCTAAGTCAAAAACTAGTTTGGACAAGACTGTTTTCGACCTGAAGAAATTCCAAGCCCTAATATAAAATAATATCCCTCAAAATCTGAATCCTCCTAGGGAAATGGCCACCAGATTCCCCCCCCTTATCCTGCCAGCCTAATTACATGAATTGCCTCAGAATTATAGCCAGAGAATCAGGCTCTACGATGTTGAAGGAAATGTTTCTGTCCAGAGGCACTTGGACTGGTTTAATGATTTCGTCAACCTGAAGGAGGTGGAATATGCAGATGCAAAAATGAGGTTTTTTGCGCAGATCCTTTCAGGAGATGTAAGAAAATGGTTCAAGGCCCTCCTGCCTACGAGCATTCGAAACTTCATTGCATTCGAGATGTCATTCCTAAATAAATTGGGGGACAATAAAAACGCTCTGCAACTGCTAACACAATACCATAATATGAGGAAATCATCGGAAGAGATAGTGTAGGAATTCTCAGCCCGTTTCCTGAAGGTGTACAACTCAATCCCTGCAGAAGTCAAGCTTCACCCTGGTGCTGCGCAGTTGTGGTACGCTGATTCCTTTGACAATGATTTATCCCTATTGTTGAGAGAAAGAATATCAACGATTCTAGATGCTATAATGAGTAATGTTGTCGAAGTCGAAGTAAACATGATGGCATTGGGAAAACTAAAACCAAGGTTCAAACAAGGTGACAAGATACCCCAGGGAGATGCATAACCATCGACGTCGTGGTCCTCAGATGACAAATTTGACATGATGATGAAGACCATGGAGAAGTTGATGGAGAGAATGTTCATGGGAAACAAACCTGTTGAATGAGAACAAAATGACCCATAGCCCAATTTTTACTTTCTTGTGCCAATATAACCAAAACCCATTATATCAAAGGTGTCAAATATAACCACTACTTTGAAAGCCATATCTAGCGCGGAGACTGTGCCTCCTGAGAGAGCCCTCTCTAGATCAGAAAGGCTAGTTTCGGGTCTCAAAGTGGGTTGAAAAATTTACCTTCATTGTCTGTTTATCAACCAAATATATTTACAGAGTGCTAACATCCCGCATCATTATTTAACTCATGAAGAAGCTGAGTCAGTTCTAAACGATTGCCACAATGGGGCTGGTGGTGGTCATCTATCTAGGCGCGTGATAGCCCATAAAATTTAGCAAGTTGATTATTTTTGGCCTTCTATATTTAAATATTGTGTTGAAGTGGTTAATAAGTGTCACCCCTACCAGGTGTTCACTTGGAAAATGCGCTCGCATCCGACCCTTCTTCACCCAGTCATTATCGTCGGTCCCTTCACCAAGTGCGTGGTGGACTTCGTGGATTTCAACCCAACTTTGGCTTGGGGGCATCAACACATTATTGTGGCCATAGAATACTTTACTAAGTGGTCCGAAGACATTCCTATATTTAATTTCGACGAGAATAATGCAACCTTCTTTGTATTCAATCAAATTATCTCCAGATTCAGTATCCTGAGTGACATTGTCACTGATCATGGAAATCACTTTCAGAATGAAATGATGGAAGAGTTAGCATCCAATCTGGGGTTTAATCATGGTCATTGTTCCCCTTACTACCCCCGGGAAAATGGACAAGTAGAGGCCGTTAAAAAATCTCTCAATACCATTTTGCAGAAAACCGTTAGCCAAAGTAAATCTGAGTGGCATATTATGCTATATCTCACACTCTGGTCATACCAAAACTTGGTCAAGACTTCCACCGTATTTTCCCCTTTCCAGTTAGTACACGGTGTGGATTCGATATTACCTATTGAATTCTAAATCCCTTCTCTTAAATTAGTAGTCACGCTCCTCTCTGACAGTTCCAATCTTAAGCAACACCTTGTACACCTAGAGAGTCTTAACGAGTAGTGTTGAGATGCCTCTACGACTGTCAAAGCGAATAAAAAATGTGTCAAGGTCCAATATGATAAGTCTGTCTGTCTTCGGTTGTATGCTGAGGGTGACTTAGTCCTTTTATATGATCAAGCCAAAGAACCGCTGGGGGCAGGCAAGTTTAAACCCGGTCCCTATATCGTGTGACATGTCTTAGAAAAAGGATCTATGAGTTAGAAGATTATGAAGGGAATATGTTTTCTGTGCCCAGGAATGGGATCTACTTGAAAATATATTATGCTTGAGCCCCAATCTTGGGCGTAACTCTTTGTATACTGATGTAATTTAGTGTATATATCTTTTCCCTTTACTTTTCATCTTCAACTTCCTTATTGAGTTTTCCCTTGGTTGGGAGATGTCAACGGAGTCTTAGGTCTACTTAGGATTCACAGACAGAGCCAGTCGTCATACAAGGAAATTGGCTTCCACCACTTGGGTGGTTTACTCACCCAAGGGTCTATTGGTGTCTTCAGGTGGCGTATTCCTAGGGTCGTCCATGAATAATGTGGCCGAATATAGCGTCATTATATAAATTTCATGCGATGCTATCTCACATGGTATTCTCTCTTTAGAGGTTCTCCTAGATTCCCAGTTAGTAGTATGTCAGTTGAATGGAATTTACCATGTGCGTGATCCTACTTTACTCGAACTATTACTATGGGTACATATTTTAGAATGACAGTTTGATTTTATTACATATTATCACATACCTAGGAGTTCTAATCATGTATCTAATGCTTATGCTAATTTTGTTTTATATTGTAATTTGTCACATAACTAAAGCAAAGAAAACCATCTCATCAATGTATACATCGTAATATAAGTAAAGCCGAAGATCCTTGTTTCATATATATTTCAAAAAACATGGTGTTTATAGTACAAAATTGGGACCAACACCCTCAATACACATATACAACCGATAATACAACATCCACAACATCTATGCCTGTGGTTCCAAATGTGTGTCATGATAAAAAACTATGACATTTGTGAGATGCTGAAAGCATCACACCCAATATCTGGGCACACCAACCACTTGCTGCTGCATGGCCTCCGGAAGATCCTCTACCTGAACCATCAGAATCCTATGCGTCAAATAAGACAGGTTTCCCTGCATGTTTTGAAGGATTCTCTCTACTTCTCCTCTCACCGCCTCACATCCTTGGTGCCTCCGATGATGTTGTGTAAGCCCATCCACCCATTGTGAAACTAGGTCTGCATCACACAAATGTCTAGTTAGTACTTAAGCATCATCCAAAAATATTTTTGTTTTAATATACAAAAATACAAAAAAATGAAATATTTAAAAACATGGACATACCTATGTCCCCGTAGGTGGTCCCTGGTGGCAGTGGCATGTCAAGGTCCCCTCTAAATTTGATCCCTACATAGGGTTAGTCATCCAGAGAATTGGCATATCGCCTCCACT
>JZKD02S1673918.1:402386-413903 GCA_000966675.3 Picea glauca | reverse complement strand
CTAGTTAATGTAAGAATATTAATCGTAAAAAATGCATTCTTATTTTACACATTAATTAACACTAAAAACAAATATAAAAAAATCAACATTTATGTACAGTATGAGATGAAACATAGTACATACCTTAGTATCTGTGCCATACAAGTGTTCGACAAATTATTCATAACCTTTAAGTTCACCAGCAACAATGTAGCGGAGAGAAGATTTTCTCTTGATCCTTCATAAAGTCATTTATTTTCCTTTTCTAATAGAGGTTCATCATAAATACCAACATTTTCTCCATCCTCATCTGGCTGCAAAAACAAATCTTGGATCATTTGATTTGTCCCATCATCTTCTTCCATGGGATCATTAACTTGATTTGTACCATCATTGTCTTCCATGAGATCCTCATTTGCTTGGTCATAATGATGTTCCTCAACTTGTACAACATCGTTTCTACTAATACTTGGTGCAATATTCTGCAGAAAGTTAGAGGGCAACTCTAACTTTATAATTACAAACAATCATGCAAAATTAGTGTGTACTATAACAAACATTCAAACAATATATATGCATATATATAATTTTATATAAAATTAACAAAATAAAAAAAGATAATGAATATATAGCTAATTACCATGGGACAATATTCATTCAATCTGCCATCAATGTGACCATATTTCCTACAATGTTTTGTAGCTGTTGCTATTAAAATTCTTACGGGACGTCTAAGGAAACATTTTTTACAAGGGAAATAACATCTACCATCACCCTTTTCACCACTTAACTTTTTTCCCCACCTCTAACAACATTCTGCGACATTTTTCTGCACAAAAATACCCTTTAGGAACCATCATTGTTATAGCAAGATTGTCGCAACATGTTTAAATCATCAAATATTTATAGGCCAATTTTAGGTCACTATTGTCACACTTGCGATGACAATGACCTAAATATATATATTTTTTTCCACCTATATATTTTAGGTCATTTTCAACGGTAAATTTTAACTAAATTATTATGGTCAACTTTCGTCGGATATGCGATGGACAATCAAATTTTGTCGAATATTCGAGGAAAATTGACCATAATAATTTAGTCAAACTGTAGGTGTCGAGATTGCGACAAATACAGGGTAGATTTAGAAAAAATGAACTTTTTCTCATGCATGTGTCGATGAAAGAGTACTTTCGTCGCAAGTGGTCGTCGCAAATTTTTCAATATGTAGTAGTGTCTACTATACAACATGCATATACACAGGTTGCACCACTACAACCTGTGTACATCAGGGTTTGTGCACAAAAATGAAAAATGGTGTCAGGTTTCCATGTCATGACAAGAGATCAATGATCCTTGGCCTTCCATATACTAGAAACGTTTCAACTCGACCCTTCAACTCCATTTGAAGGCTATAAATGGGTCAATTCTGAGCTATGGAAAGGAGGAGAAATAATTCAACTTAGAGAGCAAAGTTACTTTGGAGAATTTATTCACTTCATATTGAGTCTGTATCCCTTTGTACTTTAAGTTTGAACATAGTGTTCATCCCCCAAGCTCTTCCCTTAATGATTGAGAACTTCATTGTTTCTCTTCTATGAGCTTGCATTTGGTGGAGGATTGAAGTGGTGGAGGCCCAACTGGAAGGAACTTAGTTTCTCAGTTCTGAACCATGCCGACACAAAAGTACGTAACTTTTTCACTTCTACTGATCATATATTAATAGAAATACTCTTTTCCTGTCTAATTGATATCTTGCAAATATTTGAATTATTGTTCCATGGGAGTATTTGTTATGTATATTAATTGATTATGCTATTGAATGTGATAACATCATATATTATCACGATATGCTTGCTTTGCTTGGTTTTTGAGGAATAGTTACAGGTATATTGCTTTGGTTCAAGTGCTCAATGATGGAATTCATCGAACGTCTGAACAAGGTAGGCCTTTTATCTTTTCTTGCTAGCATATTTGTCTATATATCATACTTAAGAATAGAGTTGATTTCTGCAGTCATTTTTGTTTGTTGTGGTTTTCCCCTATCCATAGAGATATTTTCCTTGTAACACACGAGGAGGTTGATGCTACAATATAAAGAGATATGAGGGCCTGAAAATATTTTCAAATATGTGGGCTCTATAAATTTTGGGCCATAAAAGGAATGAGGGTCCAAGTGAGTTTTCTCCAAACATTGATAAACTACTAGGATTCAAAGAATGAGGCCTTCAATCTTGATGGTAAACCATTGAGAATTTAGGTGGACGAAATCTACTTTATCACAATGTTGTCTCACTGAGGTGAGGTGGTGAATATCAAGGCACGAGGGGCTGTAGGTGGGAGGTCTATGGATTATTACATCACCACCTACTACATTGTAGACATAGAGAAAGTGGGGAGCCAAATCCCTATTAGAACAATTGAGAACCTGAGTCTGAATATCATCGTCTTAGTACTCACATGGATATCAGGATTGACCTCATTACATCAGGTGTCAATGTTGCTTATGTTCTATGCTGTGGAATATTTGAGACCCATGGTTTATGATTGGTGCACCTCACTATTGGAAAACATGAAGAGCCAATTGACTGACTGCAAACTTGAGAGGATGAGGAACTTCGGGTTTGAATCTATCTTGTGTAGTTTTTTCTTTGAGAGGGTTTCAACTCTTGTCCCTAGAGTGGAAGTATTTCCACATGATCTACGAGATTCAACCATGACCCGGTGGACCAATGTGATGAGGCGGTTGGGAGGTGGTAGGGTACCAAATCCCTACAATGATGAGTTCTTTCATTGGTGTCAATGACAGATCATTTCCATCGATGGATATCCCTATGAGGGGCTCAACTATCGAGGGGATCATGACATGCCATTACCACTAGGATTTTCCTTTGGAGATATTGGTGATAATTTGTTTTTGTATATTTCATTTTTTTGTGTTTTTTGATTTGATAAATGAAAAACAAAAACACAAATATTTTTGTATGGTATCATATATTAACATTTATTTCTTTGAATCATATGTAGGTGCACAAAGACCAGATGGATACCCACTGCATCGGTGCAGGGGCCGATGAGATGATATGGTCGGTAGGGACACAGAGAGAGTCCTTCAGAACATGTAGTTAAACCTATTTTGTCTGACTCACCATATTTCTATGGTCCAGGTTGAGGATCTTCCAAAGGCTATGCAGAGGCAGGTTGTGGGTGAGACTCTTTCAACATCTCATGAATTCTATAGTGTGCTATAATGACACACACTTGGGACCTCAGGCTTAAATTCCATGGTTATATGATGTACTGATCGTATATGTATTTTTGAGGAATACAAGCCCAATTTTGTACTATGACACCATATGTTTTGGATTTAATAGATGAAATATAAAAATATTTTTGTCTTTGTCTTTACTTGCATATCTTACAATGGATGAATGTATAAATGTGTGTTTTCTTTACTTAGTTATGTGACAGATGCCAATATAAAACATAATTATCATATGCATCAGATAATTGATTAGAACTTCTAGGGATATGTTTATAAGTAATAAAATTAGAATTTCATTCCAAAATTCATACTTGAAGGAAACGTCAGAGTAATGTAGGATCTCTTACCTGGTACCTGTCATTCAACTGACATACAACTAACTGGGAATCTAGGAGAACTTCTAAATATCAAACACTATTTTAAATGGTTTCGTGTAATATATTTATAATGATGCTATACTCAACCACATTGTTTGTTGATGGCTCCAGACAAATTCCTCCCGAAGACATCAGTTGTCCCTCGGGTGAATAGATAACCCAAGAAACAAACGCCATGTTCTAAGTATGGAAACTAGCATCGTATTCAAATCCTAAGAACACTTAAGATCCTATTGACATCTGCCAACCAAGGGAAAAATCAATAATAAATATGGCGACACAAAAGAATAAAGAGAAAAATATATACACTAACATACACTAGTATACAAAGGTCACGCTCAAGCTCGATGGCTCAAGCATAATACCTTTTAAGGTAGAGCCCATTTCTAGGCTTGTCCAACACATTCCCTTCATAATATTCTAACTCATAGGCTCCTTTTTCAAAGACATGCCTCACAATATAAGGATCGTGCCACATGGGATTGAATTTTCCTATCCCTAGTTCTTCTTTAGCTTGGTCATAAAGAAGAACCAAGTCACCCTTAGCGTACTACTAGGGTCATAAAAAATTATTGTACTAGACCTTAACATGTCATTTATTCTCCTCGATGGATATAGCGACATCTTGATGCTGCTCATCGATCTTCTCTAAGTGTATGAGGTGATGTTTGAGATCAATCATGTTAGGTAGGATCTTGACTTCCAGCTTAAGAGAAGTGATATCACATTCAATAGGAAGGACCAAATCCACTCTGTGGACTAATTGAAACAATGAGAAACCAGTGGAAGTATTTACTATGGTTTGGTATGCCCATAGAGTAGGGTAAAGCATCACATGCCAGTTAGATTTACTTTGCATGAAAATATTTTTCAAAATGGATTTTAGAGATTTATTCATGACCTCTACTTGTCTATTTTCCTGAGGCTAGTAGGGTGATGAATGATCCTGTTTAAACCATAGTTTTGATGCTAACTTTGTCATCATATCATTCTGGAAGTGAATACCATGATCAGTGACAATCTCCTTTGGGATACCGAACCGAGCTATAATTTGATTGAATATGAAAAGTGTTGCAGTCTCACCATCGTATTTAATGGTAGGCATGGCCTCAACCCATTTAGTTAAATAATCTATGACCACGATAATATGATTTGCCCCCCAACTGAGGTAGGGTTGTAGTCCAGAAAAATCACCCCCAACTTGGTGAAGGGACCAACAATTATGACTGGGTGAATTGGGGTAGGGTGCGAGTGCATATTACGAGTGAACACCTAGCAAGGGTGGCACTTCTTTTCCGCTTCTATGCAATATTTAAAAAATGATGACAAAAAATAACCAACTTAAAATATTTTTTGGGCTGTCATAAGCCTAGATAAGTGACCACCACATGCACCACTGTGAAAGTCATTAAGAACAGATTCAGACTCCTCATGAGTCAAAAAATGATTCAAAATAAAAACCCCTCGATGATACAAAATACCATTGATAATGAGGTAGTTTTTGTCCTGATGGCATATACGCCGTTGGTCGTCTCTCGAAATATGTTGGGGAAGATTCAAAGTTTAAAGGTAGATTAGAATATCTCCATACTAGGGGTTCAAAGACGAGATAAGGAAGATGTGTTCATCAACAAATGAATTGTCGTGAAAAATATCCTCATCCTTCCTAGGAAAGTATGACATCAGTTCTGCAAAAAATAACAATTTTTGTGAAGGAAAAATCAAGATCAAAATCCTGCAAAATCACAATTCATTTATTGTATTTACCCCCTATGATACTCCTTGTAAGGATGTATTGAAATGGATTGATATCAACAAGCATGATAGTCTTGCAGAGTAAGATATAGTGACATAATATATGAACCACATGCACGACTGCTAAGGCTAGCTTCTCTAAGTGAGAGTAATTAAGTTCAAGACCAATTATATTTCAGCTAATGTAATAGATAACGTGCACATGGAGCTCATCATATTCTTGAATGAGAACAATACCAACCATTCCTTCGGACACGGAAATATAAAGCATGAAACTCTCTATTGTTGTATGGGGGATTTAGTAGAGGTGTCGACACCAGGGATTTATTAAGAGCATCAAAGGACTCCTGGGCTCACTCATCCCATATTAATGAAGTATCCTTTTTCAAGAGACACATGCAACCCTTATTTATATTTGCATAGTTAGCTACAAAATGATGCAGGGAGTTATCCTTCCCATGTAAACCTTGAAGCTGTTGAATATTGCAAGGGGGAGACAATCAAAATATTTCCTCAACCTTCATGGGGTCCACCATGATCCCATGCTCAGAAACTATGAATCCAAAAAGGAGGCCAGACCTAATGCAAAATATGAATTTGTGAGGGTTCAATCGAATGCAATCTTAGTGACATATTTCAAACACTAGTCGAAGGTGAGTCAAATGATCAACCCTCTAGCTAGAGTGAGTAGCGAGATCATCTAGATAGGCTTTGACTATATTATTAAGTTCATGGCACGTTGAAAATTTGCTCCAATGTTTTTAAGGCCAAAATGAATTTTCCAATATACAAATGTACCCCAAGGACAAATGAACGTCGTCTTATGTTGATCCTTAGATTTAATTTGAATTTGATTGAAACTTGAAAATTCGTCCATAAAAGAAAAAAACTCCGCTTCCCACACACTCATCAATAATATGATCAATAAAGGGAGTGGGGAAGTTATCTTTAGGACATTATTTATTGAGGTCCCTAAAATCCATACATACATAGAAAATTCCTTTTTTCTTATCTACGAGAATAGGATTGGATACCCATTCAGTCAAGGGAACTAGGTAGATGAAGCCAACATTACACAACTTCTCCACTTCTTCCTTAATAGTGGGTGCCTTCCTAGGATTTACAACCCTAAGTCGTTGTCGAATGGGCTTAGCATTCATATAAGTTTTAATTTCATGTTTGAAAATACTTTGGTACATCTCAAAATTCCTTAAAGAGATCGGTGTAAATTTGAATTTCTTCAGGCAAACAACACGCAAAGTTATATACATTTTAGATTTTACCAGGGGTTCGAGAGATGTCGATCATGATGGTAGGGGAAATATTCTCCATATTTATTTCAACATATATACCATGTGTATCTAATAGAACCATGACATGACCATCCATCTCACTCATGATGGACCTAAACTCATCCCGTTCAATCCTCTCAAGGTCCAGGAGAAAATAATATCTATGATGGTCATACCAAGGCCTATCATGATCAGACATGGCCTCTAATATTTCTTCATTTGAGGGTAAAGCATCATCGAGGAAGTCATGTGAACTAGATAAATGTGTATCCCATATGGGATCTAATACGGGATCCACCTCATCCGTTTGCGAGGAGGAAGGATCTGGGTCTGCAATAGCTTTTTGTATAGCCTGATACACAATATCTACTATAGACAATGGTATCACCATCATAATGTGTGAGTGACCTTCATACAACATAGGCAGAGAAGGTAGAGTCCATGGGTCATTAAAATATGAAGTATGGAATGGAATGGACCTGAATGATGATGAAGACTCATCATAAATGGAATTAATATATGACATTGGTGTCGAGAAATTAAAGGTTCCCATCAAGGAGAAATACATCCCGAAACCAAAATTCTTAGTTTTCTACTAAGAATTATCTATAATGGGGACTGAAGGTCCCACCGATACAAAATAACTAGGGTGCACAAAAGACAATTGGTCGATTGTCACAATATTCCCTTCGTGAGGAAAGCATAAAATGCAAAACACCAACGACACAATGGATGCCATAGCGTAAGTCCAATTACACCCTAGTAAAATATTATAGTCAAGGGGTGCATCAACCACCTCGAATTCAACCTCCACGGTCTTATTGCCTAACTAGACTGAGAAAGCAGAAAGGATACCATGGGGTCTAAAAGAACGTCCATCGAATGCAGTTAAAATGGTCATAGATTGAGACAACGATGAAGAGCCAATGGATTTCCAACAATATAGAGACATTACAGATGTCGAAGCACCTTCATCAATGACAATACGTTTGATGATAATATTTATACTTTACACATGTATTTGAAAGGCCACATGGTAAGGTAAGTGAGGCTTGACATCCATGATATCGAACTTCATAACTTTTGAGCCACTCGGGTCTAGAGATCCCAATGTAGATAGTAGGGCATTCCTTTGTGTTGGACACATTTGGAGTACCTCCAAATCCTACACCACACATGATGTTTGGACCAAATCCTCAACAATCGAGTAATTTTGGGAAGCTCTCGCATTAGGATTATGAGCAGAGCGCTTAAGGACTCCTTTCAGAACATGAGACAAAGGTTTAGGCTTATCAATATGCAAAGGTGTTTCTGGAGGAGGAGGCTTTGGACCCAAAACAGGTTGGGAAGAGCCATAATCATGAGCCCTAGTGGCTACACTAATTTCACATCGAACCATATTGATGCATTGATTCCCACCATCATGTGCCAAGGGATTTTAACTTCCACTTGACACATTTATGGTGTTGGAGGCTCCTGAGGTCATATTTTGATTACGTGGAAATGGGTTAGTCAACACAATAGGATTATGTGCTATGAGCCTCGAGGATTCCTCGATTTTGGGGCATATGTGGGTAAGATGATATTCTTTACAAAGCTTACATGGAAACTTCACCTTCCTCTTTTCTTTCTTTCCCTCACCAACATTATTATTAGATTTATCATTATTATGGTTGTCCTTGCTTTTATTATTATTATTATTATTATTCCCACCCTTGCGATTATTATTAAAAATTTTCTTCTTATTCCCTCTAGGTTGTTGGTTACCTTTTGGGTTCATCAACTGTACAAAATGTAAATCTGCTGATTAGGTGGATGAGGATGAAGGCATAGCTTGTCCTACTGCAGATTGGTTAAGAGACAAATATTTCAGCTAGTTTGTCACTTGCTCTGTAGACTTGGCACTTGTGGATCCTATGATGTCATCGTCATGAGGCCCAGGATTTTTTCTAGGATTGTAATTCAACCACGGTGTGTCATTAATAATTTCATAGAGAATCCCAAATTCAGCATATATAAGATCCAATTGTTGGGATTTAAATATGGCCTCTTCCTCAGTCGTCACTCCAGATGTACAAACATCCTTCGAGATGTAAGGAAATAGGGATTTTAGGAACCATTTAAAAAAAAAATCTAGATGAATGTAATATTTAATCAACCACTTCCTTCTAAGCTACCCTTGAATATGATCAGATATGTGGGTGGATTTATCTTGACGAAATGACAATAAAAGTGCTATGTCGACATCGTAACGAATCGATAATTGAAAGTGGTTGAGAAAAAATGATACCAAATCATTGAAATTTCAGTAAGTTCCCCCATGTAAGTCGATGTACCATTTTGTGGCAACCCCCGTAAGGGTGTGTAACATCCACAACCCACCAACCTCTTCCGGGAAACACTACCTAATGATTGAATCCTTATTTTTTCTGCTCTGATACTAATTATATATTTATATACATATCCAATGCAATTTTTAACCAGACATAATCATTCTGTTCATACATAGATAAATGAGGAATACCAATAACACATACAATTTAACAATTGATTTACATTATGCTATCACACATCATAATGAAAAAATAATAGTAAAGCATACATGCAATAAACAAAGACAATTCTGGTTACATTATAACACATGTACACGTTACACATCACAAAAAAACATAGAGTTGCTACTTATCTTTTAATAGATGAACACCAACTTCATGCAGACCTTCCACGAACCTCCCAACATTAGACCATGATACTCATCACACTCAATAGTGTGTCACCCCCGAGCTAGGACTAACCTCCATCGGGAAAGGGATTCCTAGGCTTGGCAAGGACAACTAGAAAGTCACACAGATCAACATGAAGGATTTTCTCCCAGGATATAGCTCACACTAACAGCCTACAACCTGTCACTCCCCACATTCCTGTCCCAGCCTAGGAAGTGTGCCCCTTCTCTAATCAACAATCCTTTAGCTTCCCCACTTCCCTTACAGGGATTCAACAACAGGCCAGACATGAATTCTCAAAGCACTATAGCTGTCGTTGGGCTCCCTATGGGAAAATTTCTTCCCCAACAACCTCTCTCACCTGGAGAGAGTTGCTTACATGCCTAAAAACCTACTTCTTCAGTCCACGGGCCTGACAACCTTGTTACACATTATTTTTGTCAAACTTATGACCATGAATGATGTAAACCTATGTTTTTTCCTTAGAAGGATCAATAGTCTGAATTCCATAAGAAAGAAGGGATAAGAATTTTCCCTGAGAGAAGTTGTATTTTCCTTTGTAAAAACCCATTTTGGAGGATTTCTGCAGGTTTCTATATACACAGGGTGCAGAAATGCCTAATTTCCGTAGGTTTCTCTATAGCTAGGGTGTGGAGTTTCTGTAGGTTGCACTATAGATAGGGTGCGGCGACCTCCTGTACGTGGGAAAAATGAGCATTTTCTCGATGCTTCTAGAAGGAAAAGATTCTATGGTGAGGTGGCCTCCGAATGGGTTGGATATTACTCGCTTTCATGATTTAGTGGGATCATCCTAACCTCCTTACCTTATCCTCTTCAACTTATAAAATGAGAGGAGTTCTCATGGAGAAAGTTAGTTGGTTTTGGAGCTTGATTGGGTTGGAAAGTTCTTGAGATTGTTAGCTTGGTTAGATTGGCTTTCAGATTTACTTTGTCAAGATAGATGTCATATCTATAGTCTCAGAATCCTTGGAGCAAGAAGTGTGTGGTAAGCAAGGAACTTTTGGAAGGAACTTGACAACATCAAGGCATCTGGTTGTATCTTTCTTCCACATTATTTAATATAGTGACATGTTTCTTTCCCATAAAATCATTCTCATTTTATTGCATGACTCCTTGATCACATGCATAGGTTGTCATTGAATATACTATTGTTGCGTTCACTTTGGTTGGTTTGTGTTTCATTGCAAGATCAATATCACAAGAGCACCAGAGCGAAGCAGGGATAACAAAGATATAAGGAAGCAATATTTACATGTATGTTATCCATTCCTTATTTGGTAGTAAATTCAATGATTGCAACTTAGGGAAAGCGTCATGTCCTGTCTTGTTTCGTTCTAGATCTAGGTGGATCTAGGGAGATTAGTTCATGTCGGCATTTACTGATTTATCCAATAATAAAATTGGCAACTCCACTGGGGAACATATTGTTTTCCTAGTTTGTCTTTCTTTCTTTATTTGATTGCTTGGTTTCTATTTTCCAAGTCACTGGGAGATCCAACTTGACTCTTTGACTATTAAACTTCACTGGAAAACCCTCCTAATCTTTAATTTTTTTCCAGTTTTGTTTGATTTCTGTACCATGCTTTGAGGAACAGTGTGGCAAATTGGGATTTCCGCACCCTACCTATTTAGACCAGTGCAAAAAATCCTCACCCTACCCATATCTAGCCTGCGACGATCAAGGATTTACGCACTGTGTTAGGCTTCTAGCCTGCGATGATTATGAAAAAAAATGTTTTTTGGTGGTTTTCCCTGCACAGATCCGTGCCATGGTTATGGAGTGATTTATTGGGTCTGATTACAATCTGATTGACAAAATTTGAATCTCCTTTCAACCATCTTCGCCTTATTTTTGGTTTGTTGGATTTTGAAAGATTTGGTCTCTTGATTTGAGTGTCTTCCAGTTACAAAGCATTGTTTTTATTTAGAATTGTTTAGTGAAAGAATACTTCTTTTTTTGAATAAATCGTGTTAAAAGAGAAACTTAGTTTGGGTTGTTTTTTTTTTGAAGTGATTTGCTATTGGTTTTAGTGTCTCTTTGAAACAAAACATTGTAATTTCTTGCCTTATATTAGATTGGGGGCTTCCTTTCATTTGAAGTAGAG
>JZKD02S1673918.1:334188-375792 GCA_000966675.3 Picea glauca | reverse complement strand
AAGGATCAATAGCCTGAATTCCTGAAGAAAGAAGGGAGAAGAACTTTCCCTGAGAGAAGAAGTTGTATTTTCCTTTGTAAAAACCCTATTTTGGAGGATTTCCGTAGGTTTCTATTTATATAGGGTACAAAAATGCCTGATTTTCATAGGTTTCTCTATAGCTAGGGTGTGGAGTTTCTGTAGGCTGCACTATAGCTAGGGTGCAACAACCTCCTATACGTGGGAAAAACAAGCATCTTTTCGATGCTTCTAGAAAGAGAAGCTTCTATGGTGAGGTGGCCTTCGAACGGTTTGGATATTAACTATTTTCATGATTTAGTGGGATCATCCTAACCTCCTTACCTTATCCTCTTCAACTTATAAAAGGAGAGGAGCTCTCATGGAGAAAGTTAGTTGGTTTTGGAGCTTGATTGGGTTGGAAAGTTCTTGAACTTGTTAGCTTGGTTAGATTGGCTTTGAGCTTTTCTTTGTCAAGATAGATGTCAGATATATAGTCTCAGAATCCTTGGAGCAAGAAGTGTGTGGTAAGTAAGGAAATTCTGGAAGGAACCTGAAAACATCAAGGCATCTGGTTGTATCTTTCTGCCACATTCTTTAATACAGTGACATGTTTCTTTCCCATAAAATCATTCTCATTTTATTGCATGACCCCTTGATCACATGCATATGTTATCATTGAATATTCTATTGTTTTGTTCACTTTGGTTGGTTTTTGTTTCATTGTAGGATCAATATCACAAGAGCACTAGAGAGAAGCAAGGACAACAAAGATATAAGGAAGCGATATTTAAAGGTATGTTATCCATTCTTTCTTTGGTAGTAAATTCAATGATTGTAACTTAGGGAAAGCATCATGTCATGTCTTGTTTTGTTCTAGATCCATGTGGATCTAGGGATATTAGTTCATGTCTACATTTATTGATTTATCCAATAACAAACCCGCCTCCTCAAACCCATGGGAATGAAAACATCCTTCTTCACTCCAACTCCTAATTCAAATCAAGTAATGGTTATGGAAATAACAAAGCGCAGTATAGATTAGATAATGGAAGCAAGCCATGCTCAGTCAAGGAACTACATTGGAAACAACAACAACCATTAATGAATAGTATGGGCTCATTCAATGTACAGGTGCGTTGTTCTGCATAGGAATGGTATGGGGTAGCTCAAAAATTCTTGCAGCTTCCAAGGTGCGTGAATGATGCAGGGGCTGATGATGAAGACAATGGCGCAATGCATGAATTTGTGGGGAGTATGGCAGACTTACGAGAATGGTGACGATCACAAGAATGGAGAGAGAACCCCCAATGACCTGGCTTTCCCAGCTATAAGATGCATATGCCCAGGTTGACACATGTCTTCCTAAATCTGCATGAGCTCCACTTAACACTCGTTCCCTTTTCCCCAGGAACTTAGGACAACACAAATTATGTCAACCTTAGCCTTTTGGAAATAATAATATAATATTATCCATTTAGAGGTAAGCTCTCTACCTTAGCCCCTATTCCTAGACACTTAGCCCCTTCCCTTACCCTACCTAGTGGAGCTTAGTCCCCCATAACTCTTTCTTTGTGGTCGCTCTACACGAAATGATGTAATTTTATTAATGATGTGATTATTTATATATACAAAAATCAGGGTCATTGGCCTTAGCATCTAGGATCTCCGGCCTAATAAACACATAATTCTTCCATCTTATAAACACTTGGATCACCAACCTATAAACATAATTACAATTCAGCAGGGGCTTGGCCTCAGGATGTTATATGGTGCGTTGAAATAGTCTCAAATGAATAAAATCATCATTAAGGTAGTTAAACGAGAACCATAGGTGGAATGTAGTCACATGATCACCTGGTTGCTCACCACTCTTACCCTCAAACTTTGGAATGTCAGAGGGAATCTTGGTAGGAACGAGGGGCCATGACAGATCATGATGCACTAGGTCATTCATAAATTTTGACAAGTCTGGAAAATTTAACATGGCTAGAAAAGGGATCCATGGTTGCATCATATGAGACCATTCTCCCATGAATTATTAGTTATGAGAGATCACATGCCAAGAAGGGTTCAAGTATACACCATGGCCCTGTCTGGTAGGATAATATCCTCCTCCCAACTGATTCATAAAAGGTTGTAAGGGGATTACTCATGTGAGGATACATATTGCCCCAAGACAAGGAAACTCCATACGGGGGGTTTCCCATAATATAAAATTGACTTCCCCCTGATGTAACACCAGAGGTTAGAGAAATGTTTTCAATAAGAAAATTGTTCGTAGGAACAAACATTGTGGAAGAAGGATGGATGAATGATATATAAAAAGTAGAAGGACAACCCATTTGTGCACTCAACCCTTGAAAATTATATCTATGATTGGGTCTAGATGAAGGAGGATTCCAACCTCCTATAGTGAGAGTTGGTTGAGGGATATGATCCCCACCAAATGAGAGAGTATTATAAGGAGGCATCATGCCCCCAGAACCAAAATTAGGATATACATTAGATGTTGGAACAGAGGATGACAAGTGCGAAGTCATATATGGCATACCAAAGGAGAAATGATTAGAGGTCCAAGGCATCAATTGAGTACTATGATTAGGCATATGGATCGAGAATAAAAAAGGATTCATCCCCATTAACTAAGCAAAGACCATGGGCTAGGTAGCATTAAGTGAGGGAGTCTCCGGAATCCAAACAACCGATGATGAGGGAGTCGAGGGGACTCCACTAACCACAACGGAGGCTGGAGTCGAAGGGATTCTTGACACATTCATATCTGAATCAATACTCATGGTAGTATGATCATGAGTATGAGTGGTGGAGATGTATGTACCACATTTATTAACCCTACACATTTTATGAGGTAGTTTCAGTATTAGACCAAACTACTTCACTTGATTCAAAAGACGACGAGACCAAAGGGGAGGTTGTTTTGGCTCCATGATGACTCAAAAAGTGCAACAAAAAAATAAATACTAAGGCCACCTAATATACGAAGAGCACACTCCTAAATAAAACTAAAGGCCAATGTACACAAACAAGATATGATGGGTGAAGGGACCTCTCGAACTAAAGAAGGTATGCCTCTCCCAGGAGGGGATGAGAATCATGAAAAATAGGGTGGAGGTAACATAATCGGTTATAAGGAACCTCATGGGCTTCTTAGCACAAGCGGTCAGATTCCTCCATAGACAAAATCCTACATAAATTTTGTGTGTTGTCCGATCGCTATCTGACGCAGGGTACCTACATAATAACCCTCGCAAGCAACCTGTGTGGATACTTAGGTGAAGAAATTGAATTCACCACTGTATAAACAATTCTCAAGAGAGAAGTTGTAGGTTTAGTCCATCGTATGGGCAAGGTAGAAAATCCCAAAGTCTCAAAAGATTCGTCTCTCACAAAGGTAAAGGCACTAGCGAAACCCCAAGATACAAATAGATCTCTGGAAATATCTATGACACTAGGAAGGTATTAGAGGGCTATCTCTACAACCAAATTCACGCGACCTCGTGCTGAACTCCATTGTGAGCCGAGCCTGATGAGGACACCATTTATGCAATGGGTTTCACTACTCCCTGTTCAGACACATACATTGAGTTTTATAGCCTTGGAGAAGTTTACTCACAAAATCCTATTCCAAGGCCCTAGATCCTAAACTTGTTTGTGTACCCTACAAAATAAAATCATTTCTAATCAATTTTAATTATTCAACGTTAATTCTAGTGGCTTCTACTTACTCAATAGGTGTTATCGTGACACTAATGGTGTTATGACTCAACATATAAAATAAACAAATGTAAAAACATTGCTACATACTAAGGATTACTTTTCAAAGAAATGGTATGCTTCTAAATGTCGTTCACATGATGCAATCTCTTCAATTTCAATGAAGTGCAATCTTTCCTAACATGCCAAAACTAACGTAATGCGAGAATTTATAGGTTTAGGCCACCGTATGGGTAGGGTAGAAAATCCCAAAGTCTCAAAAGCACTGCCTCTCACGGAGGTAAAGGCACTAGCGAAACCCCCAGATACAAATAGAACCCTGGAAATATCTATGACACTAGGAAGGTATTAGAGCGTTATCTCTACAACCAACTTCATGCAACCTCATGCTTAAATCCATTGTGAGCGAAGCCTGCCGAGGACACCAATTATACAATGGGTTTCACTACTCCCTGTTCAGACACATACATTGAGTTGTATAGCCTTGGAGAGGTTTACTCACAAAATCCTATTCCAAGGCCCTAGATCCTAAACTTGTTTGTGTACCCTACAAAATAAAATCGTTTCTAATCAATTTTAATTATTCAACGTTAATTTTACTAGCTTCTACTTACTAAATAGGCGTGATCGTGAAACTAATGGTGTTATGACCCAACATATAAAATAAACAAATGTAAAAACACTGCTAAGTACTAAGGATTACTTTTCAAAGAAATGGTATGCTTATAAATGTCATTCACATGATGCAATCTCTTCAATTTCAATGAAGTGCAATCTTTCCTAACATGCCAAAACTAATTTAATGCAAACAAAAGTGCAAATTCTCTAAATAAAATGCAAAAATGTTTTTGTTTGTTTGTATTTTCAATATAATGAAATGAAAATACAAGGAATGAATAAAAAATCTCTTAGGAAGACCCTAATGCAAGAACAAGAAGAAAATCCAAGCATGTAAATGTGTTGAACCTTCACATAATATATCTATCTAGAAAATACCACACACATTTGCAGAGAAAAATTGGGAAAGAAGAAGCAAGAGAGAAAGATTGGAAGAATTCTCATTAACCATAATGAATAATGAATAATTTACACATTATATACTCTGTATAAATCAACCAATGTGCACTAGAGGTGAAGCTAATGTGTCATAGTGGTGGTATAGAGTGATATGGAAACACACCAACAATTACGGGAGTGAATTTCCACCTAGTCTAGTCTATCAGGCAGTTACAAGAGTGAACTTCCACCTAACTGAGTTAACTAGTCTACCAGTCTTTAGTTAACTAACTGAAATAGAGTGAAGTGAGGAGGAGATCAGGGAATCAGGGGTAATGCGCTAGTCAGGTGATGGTACCAAGGCTAATGTGAATTAGCTGGTGATGATCCCAAAGTTTCATGGTGATAAAACCAATGCAGCATCTAGACTCCACTCAACTAGTCAAACTGAAGTGAAAACTGAAGGGAATATTCTCCTAGTGAAATATTCTCCCTAAACTTTAGGAGTCTGGACAAAGACTAATAAAAATAGGAAAAACTTAGGAAAAATAAATCCTAGGTGTGTGTGAAGTAACTCCAACACCCCCCCTGAACATCACTATGGTGAAAATAAAGAATGGGTCCCGACAACGAGGCCATGTTAGGTACCCAAATACAAAAGATACATTGAAATAAAGTGAGGAAAGAGGGAAAACCTCATGGGAAAAACCTCACCTCAAGGTACAATGTATGTAAAAATAATAACTGACAATTGCTAGGAAATTGTTTCCTTCACTCCAAGACGACTTCACAGAGAATGAAATTTCTGCTCAGTGAAGGTATTGGTGAAGATGTCTGTCGTCTGTTCTACTGAAGGACATGATTGTAGGTCGATGATCCCATTGTGTACTAAGTCCTAGATGTAGTGCATGTGGATCTCGATGTGCTTCATCCACTACCTCTAAACTGGATCTCTACAAAAATTCAGAGTGCTCTGGTTGTCACACTAGATGACGATCAACTGATGAAACATAATTCCCAACTTAGTAAGAAAATGTTGTAGCCACGTAGCGTGAATGGTTATCTTAAATACCCTTCTATACTCTACCTCAACTAAAGATAGAGAAATAACATCCTGCTTCTTGCTCGACCAATAGATAGGCCTAGAACCAAGATTGAGTGAGTAACCAGATGTGGACTTGCGATCAGTGCTATCGCCAGCCCAGTCAGAATCAATGATCACGATGAGATATAATATAGATTCTACTGTATAATGAATCAAAAGGGTTATGGTTCCCTGTACATATCAAAGGATATGATTTGCAACCTTCCAATGTATCTCATGCAGCTCCTACATGAACCTGGAAACTGTGCCAACTACATAGGAGAGGTCTGGTCTGGAGTGTGTGAGATACAACAAGATCCCCACTAGCTGTCTGTACAATGTGCTATCAACCAATGGAGTGTCCCCACTATCCTCAAGTTTGACTCCTGATAGGAAAGGAGTCGAAGAAGACTTACAGTCTGTCATGTGAAATCTCTCGAGGAGATCTCGAGCATACCTGGCCTGAGATAGTTTGATGCATGATTCATCCTAACCGATCTCGAGTCCAAGGAAGAAGTGTAGAGGACCCATGTTCATCATCAAAAACCTATCATGATCCTCTTGACTGTAGGAATCACTAAATTC
Source organism: Picea glauca (assembly GCA_000966675.3). NCBI lineage: Eukaryota > Viridiplantae > Streptophyta > Pinopsida > Pinales > Pinaceae > Picea > Picea glauca. Next base: position 369,395 of record JZKD02S1673918.1, on the reverse strand, counting down.
GAGCAATCAATGATCAGAAAATCATCAACGTACAAATCTAAGAGTAGAAGTGAATCATCCGTCCTGAGCATGTAGACATTCAGGTATGATTTACAACGTACAAAGTTCTATGACAATAGGTAGGAGTCCATATTGGCATACCATTCCCTTGGAGCCTACTTGAGGCCAATAAAGAGACTTCTTCAATCGACAAACCAAAAATGAGTCCTGCATAAATCCTTGGGGCTGCTCCATATAGATATCCTTAGAGATATCACGATGAAGAAATGCAGTCTTCACATCCATCTGATGGAATTCCCATCCCTTTCCTGTCGCAATGGCAAGTGCCAATTTTATATAATCCATCTTCTCTACGGGAGAGAAGTTATCATCATAGTCAATGCCATGCACCTGCTGAAATCCTTTGGCAACAAGCCTAGCTTTGTATATGCTAATATGTCCATCTGCTGTGCTCTGGGTCCTGTAGACCCATTTGCACCTGAAAATTTTCCTTCCAGAAGGAAGGGGAACCAGATCCTAAGTTTGGTTCTCAAGGAGGGAGTTGTACTCCTCCTGCATGATGGATTCCCAAAAGGGATTTCCAAAAGCCTCTCCATAAGACTATGGATTTGAATACTGAACCAAGAAAACATGCCTGGATGGAAATGGTTCAATGGTAGTGAGTGCAATATGAGGCTCCTCTAAATCAGATTGAGTCCTCCTAGTATCATCTATATCACCAACAAGATCCCCCGCATCCTGGAGAGTAGTCTAGGCCCACTTGGGCCTCTGCTCTGGCTCTCCATCTGCATCTAGATGCACTGACTCTGTATGTAATTGTACTGATTTTTTATCTGGATCATCTGAATCCTCTGAATCAGAACTCTCTTCTGAAGAAGAGTTGGCATGTGCATGCTCATCATCTCAGACAGGTGGAAGAATGAAGGTGTTTGCATGTGGCTGTTGAGGTACATGTGAGACAATTTTCTCAAATTGGACACTTCGCTCAATGATGAGCTAGTCTAAGGAAAGATCAATAAGTTTGTAGCCCTTCACACCATTGGGGTATCCAATAAAGATACACTCTGTGCTCTGTGGATCAAGTGCCTTCCTCTTTTAAGAGGGAATTTGGGCCCATGCACGTGAATCGAAAATACGAAAGTGGGTCACTTCTGGTTTGAGGCCGATCCAAGTTTCATAGGGGGTCTTATCCTTGATAGATCTCTGGGGAGATCTATTTTGGATGTAGGTTTGACAATTAAGTGCTTCGGCCCATAGTCTCTGTGTTAGTGACTTTACATGTAGCATGCAAGATTCCAACTCTTTTAGAGATATGTTTTTCTTCTCAACAACTTTGTTTAGCTTTGAAGTATAGGGAACTATGTGCTGCAACCAAATCCCTTCCTAATGAAAAATATTTTGGATCTCATGATTGACATACTCTCCCCTATTATCATCTCGAAGGAATTTGATTTTCTTTCCTGACTATGTCTTAACCAGGGCTTTGAAATCTTTGAGGTGTTGAAAGACCTTGGATTTTTGCCCAAGAAAGTAAATCCATGTGAAATGTGAGAAATCATCAACAAAAATGAGAACATAACTCACTTTTTTGATTGATGGATGCGTAAAAGGACCCATGAGGTCACTATGAATCAGATCTAAAAGAGAGGAAGCTCTCTGAGTCTTTCTTTTGTCGAATTTCTCTTGGGGGTGTTTTCCAAGAACACATCCCTCAGATATTTCTTTGGAGAAATGGATGTTTGGTAGACCATCAACCAATATTTTCTTTCTGATCTGTTTCATATATATGAAATTCAAATGCCTAAACCTTTTGTGCCATATCCTACTACTTTCATTGGCATGGGTAAGAAGTAAAGAAGAATCTGGTTCAATAAATTTAGAAAATGTATACAATCTAGATTGATGATTTGCCTCATCGGTAGTACCCTGGAATTGGTTTTCATGTCATAGATGTCCACTGCATTATGTGTGAATATGAATTTCTTTTTGGTGATAGAATTTGTCATCTGATACACAGAGAGAATATTGATGAAAATTTTGGGAACGTGCAACATATTCTCGAAGCTTCTGTTGGTGAGGTCAATCCTCCCTTTGTTGGTGACATCAACTTGAGATTTGTCCCCCATCAGAATAGGAGGAAATTTGCATGAATTCAATGACTAATATACTACTATTGTGGCCGTCGTGTGATGTGATGCTCTTGAATCTACGATCCTAGTACTAGGAGAGGAGTTGATGGCAATCAAGGCATGGATATAATTTCCTTTCTTGGGATTATGATCTTGTGGCTTCTTCTTCTTGACACCTATACAATCCTCTAGTTAAAATATGCATGATTATTCTCTCCTTCCATGCAAAGTAGTTGTAAGGTGTAAGAATGAATTCTTTTGGGAATTCCATTTTTCCATTGTCTTCAATATTTGGTACCTGCAAAAATAATTTGGTGTAGATTTTTATTAGTAGTTCGTTGACTATGATACCATGTAAATGTGTTGAAACTGCACAAAATAGATCTAGCTAGAAAATACCACACACATTTGCAGAGAGAAATTGAGAAAGAAGAAGAAAGAGAGAAATAATGGAAGAATTCTCATTAACTGTAATGAATAATGAATAATTTACACATGATATACTCTATATAACTCAACCAGTGAGCACTAGATGTGAATCCAATATGCCATATTGGTGATCTAGAGTGATTTGGACACACACCAACAATTACAAGAGTGAAATGCCACCTAGTCTAGTCTCTCAGGCAGTTACGGTAGTGAACTGCTACCTAGCTGAGTTAACTAGTCTACCAGTCTTTAGTTAACTGATTGAAACAAAGTGAAGTAAGGAGGAGATCATGGAATCATGGGTAATGCGCTAGTCTGGTGATGGTACATTCCCTAAAAAAATACAACACACGTATGTGCACGACCGTCAAGGGAAAACCCGCTTATGCCAAGAAAGACACTAACTGGGCAAGGGTTAGGCCAAGAAACTCATATAAAAAGAAAAATAGAGGTTTTCAAGCAACAAGAGAAACATAAACTCAGGAAAACAAAGAGAAATGAAAGATGAAGATCACCAAATAACCCCAAAATGGAGATTTCTCTAGTGGAGTCTCCAATTCTGTTACGAGGAAAATATCTCTATGGATTTGGGTAAACCGCAACTGATCCAGGTGGATATTGGTGGCCACCAACCTATTCCAACTAGATCCTCGTGTTTTCTTTTGTTCAACAATTTCTTCTACACTTCTTTGTAATCATGGGTTCAACAATTTTAGGGCTGTTTGAAGCTCCACACATCCTCCAGGTGGATACGGGTGGCCTCTTGCCTAATCCAACTGGCTTATTTTTTATGTTTTCATGTTATCACATCTTTCTGTACTTCTAGGGTCATTTTTGGGCCCTAAACATTCTTTTTTGGATCTCCATAGTGTTGGCATCCATTTCGCATTTTTATCTTTTCCTTACTAGCTGCCTACACAAGGGTTTTGAACCCTCAATACTCATCGCAATTCTTTAAAACAAAACGACACTATTATCTTGCGCATTCACACACCTGCCTTTCATTTTCATTTTCACGACTGCAAGCGTGAAAACCTTGAATTGGGAGTCATGTCGATGGCATTAAAATCATCTTTGGATTGTTACGAATACTCTTGTTCATGTGGTCATTTCACCTCTAACTCAATAATGGTCATACAGTTGGCAACACACCAAACCTTTATTCACTTTGCATTTTTGTTAATATGGTTTCAATTTATAAGTTCATGATGCAATAATTTTTGGTGTCTTTGAGTAAATCCTTGGTGCAATTGTTTCATACAATGCATTAATTTTATGATTAAATCTTTGGTGCAATATTCGACATGTTGTTTTGTTTTAAATCATACACATACTATTGTTGATTTAACATACGGACCAATTGTTGGTTATGAACACTATGGTTTTCAAATAGTTATTTGATATTGGGTCAAAATCTTTTGGTTATGTATGTTATGGCTTTCGATGAGTATGTGAATAATCCATTTGATATTTGGTGTACAAAGCTTTGAATTGTATTTTGAATAATTTGAATTATCAAGGCGCCGTCGATTGTACATGTCAAAATGAATGTTTTGCATGGTTTCAATTCATTCCTCCACCCTCGCATGCATAGGCATTAACGTTTGCCTTGCATCTCGGGCTACCTCTGTTTGGGAAAACTTGCGAGCATTTGGTCCTGTGTCTACCCTGTCCGGTCCCCTCACCGTTTACCCTATAGACCGTGTGCTCTCTCCCATCCCCTGTAGTGCAAATTGAACCCCATGGTGTCCAGAATCTGTTATGGTTTGATAGTGCCAGAGGAGACTGCTTAGGCTAACCCCGTAATTGCCTCCCAGAGACATGTTTTTGCGTGAGTGATTCTGCGCAAACGGTTTTGAATCAAATCAAACCCTTGAAAACCCAGAACCAAAATTAGCCCCTTTACCTTCAACATGGGAGGTTTCCTCATAAATTGGGTTATTATAGAGTTATAGCTCGTGTTTTATAGGTCAAATCTCAGATCTTCTCCGTGGCTGAAAGGTGCATTTTGGTCTGTTTGTATTTGCTGAAACGTTTATTATTTCTCCAGGCCTGTGCCTCAGAACCCTTCTCACTCATCCTACCATTCTCCCTTCTACACTCTTGCCCCCTGTTGAACCCTTGATCAATTCAAAGGATATTCAACCAGTCTGCTAGCAAGTTTTACATCTACAGGACATGTGATTTTTTAAAAGAAAAAAAACATGTAAGCAACTACAACCATCATGATTCGATTTGATTTCACAATGGCTGGTATGATTTTGTTTAAATTTTAGCATGATTATGTCTTTCTTAAATTAGAATAAATGATTTTGTTGGCTCAAATCAAATATATTTCTGTTTTGTTTTTGAATTAGCAAAAACGATTCTGTTTGTTTTGAATTAGCAAAAATGATTTGCTTGTTTTGAACTAGTGATAAAGGATCTGTTTGATTCAACGCATATATTTCTGTTACCATTTGGATTAATTTAAAACGATTTTGTTTGTAAATATGACCAGCTACAGAATTGTGAGATTCTGTTAGCTAGTCATAAAATTGAAATTTCTGTTGATTTTCTAAATGAACACAATCTGAACAACATGTATTTTTGTGCATTACAGGTATACACGAATTTCAAAAGTGAATTGGATCAACTGTGGCATATCTTTGAATATGTTGTTTCTTTACACAGTTTTGGATTAGGCTGTTAGTCTTAGGAAGAAATAGGAATTTGGGAGATTGTGTTCCCATATTTTTTGGAAACAGTTTTGATAATTTCCACAAGGAATGTTTCACCCTATGGCCTTTATATACTTATTATTTTTGTTAAAGACCCCATCACTTTTGGGAGAACAGAGACTAATGAATTATGATTATATAGACTCGAATAGAAGTGGATTTGTTGTACGGCTTTAGCTTCAATTGATCTTACGTTTGTTCAAGTTTTGTGCATAACAATTTGTAATCAAATTATTGACTACATTAGATATCAAGATTTGTTACAGGTTCATGCGTTATGATTTAAATTCTATCCATATTTGATGTATCTCATTAGACTCACAACAATTACTCTATTTGAATTTAATGAATAGAAGGTTTATCTTCTTTGTTAAATGAACGGTTACGTACAAATCTTCGCACTGGGATTTATCTAAATGTGATGATCTATAAACTTTAAGATTGTTGTTGTTTTATGTATTGTTTTTTCTGTCATTTGTATTCAAAGATCATTGTTGCTTCTCTTTTACGAGAAGCTTGTGGAAAATTTGGTGCGGGTTTCTCCCATCAAACAGCTAAATCGAGTACTGTGAACAGGACAAATAGGAAGCGCTTCTACAAGTCAGTTTGTTAGTGTTATTCAATTAATTAATTAATATATAAACTTCTTGTAATCTGAACACGTTTCATTGTTCATCTCTATAGTTCAAATTTACAATTAGGATTGTTATTTTAATTGCTTAGCTTAGATAGATTTCATTTTATTCCTTCCTCATAAAAATTATAAAAATCAAAAAATAATAGCTTCGCTGTCATAAGACAATTTACAAATGTTTTTTGCAAATTTCGATCAAAATTTGTATTCTGTAAACACTGTACATATATAATTGAGATTTAATTGTATTGATAACTGAATATTTGACAAGTAGAATTATTGTTTTATAATATTAGTTAGTAAACTGTATATATATATTGTAGATTTGTATATAGTTTGTAGTAGCTGTTTTTTCACTTAGATTAGTTTCCTTAGCTTAGTTTTTCTTTCATTTTCTTAGGACTTAGATCGGCCAACAGAGCCGCTAAACCCATCAGAGTGGATTAATACAAATGGCTTGGGTTATTTAGACAACCCTGGACCGGATCCACCCCTCCAGTTGACGAGCGGTCAATTTCTCCCATCAACAAATGGCGCTAGAAGGAGGGCTGATTGACAAGTTGGACTTGTAGGAGCCTTTATTTTTAAATGTATTCAATTTCCCCATGGCTCCCCAAATCACTGTGTTGGAACATGCTTTCAACTTCTCATTAGCCAATGTTCCCAATGAGATAGTCTCTCGATTGTCTAAACTCACCTTTGATGGTGGAGGCACTACATTTGCTAAAGACCACCTTAACAAGTTTTGGTGCAAATGCATCAAACACGACATCTCAGATTTAAGAGTTTTATGCAGACTGTTTTCTTTTACTTTTAGAGGCCATATTAAACATTGGTTTGAATCCTTTCCAGCATGTCACATTTTTTATTGGTTTCACTTTGTAGATGAGTTTCTAGATGCTTTTGAAATTTATGATTTCGATCAATTATGTGAAGAATTCCATACTTCGCTAATCAACGATGATTCATCTTTAGAAGACTTTTTGACAAGAGTCTATCATATCCTCTATAAATTTAATCTTGATGACATGTCATTTGCACTAAGTCTCTTCTATGATGCTTGCATTCCTTCCATCCAGTCATATTCAAGCACAAACGAAGAACTAATTGCAAATCCTATCACTCAACTGCAAGAACAATTCTTTTTGCAAGAAGAGAAGAATCCTTCCGACAACGTTGAACAATCTATGGAGGTAGAATCTATTGACCAGGTTCTTATTGACAACCAAATTGGTTTTTCCTTTGAATCATTGTATTTTCAGTCTTCGACCAGTATGGAAGAAGATTCATTTCTGGCTCAAGGTGAATATCCTCATTCTTGTAACTCATGCTCTAATCAACATTTGAAATCAGTCATTGAAGAACACTTAAACGATGAAAATCGTCTTGAATGTTCTAGTACTCCTATGAAATTGATTAGAGAAGAAGATATGAAACTAGAAGAAGAAACCTTAAACCTTCATCCTCAAAATGCACTTTGTTCACAGGAAATACTAGATGCTTGTCACATAAATTTTGAATTATCTATCACACAAAACGAAAATCTAGATGATCATATCATGTTGAGGTATTCATCACCAAAATAGAGTAAGGGTTTTAAAGAAGGTGAAGAGAAATCTCTTGAGAATACCATTGTTAATTCAAGAGATTCTTTTCATGTGCTTATGTCTAATTCCTTTTATTATTTATATCCTAATCTCTTCCTAGACTCTGTTGGACTTGACATCTTACCTACAACATCCTACTCTTTTCCACCACAATCATATCCTTTCGATATGCTACATTTTGGTGAAATTAATTCCGAGCATAACATTGATAAAACCGGATTTGACGCTTGTTCAATTTCATCACTCACATGGGAAAAGGACATGTTGCAAGATGATTTTACACAGTTTATTGTTGAAAAAGACAAAGTTGTGATTTCTTTCTTTTTACCTAAGTATCTTGGAAGTAGGCATGACATATTTCTTTTAGATCCTCCATGCGGAGAAATTAATGAACACTTAGAGAATTGTCAGGAGGATGGGGCATTTCAGCCTTGGCTGATGGTTATTCCATTTCCTCGTAATCTTGACAAGTTTTTCAAACCCACTTACACTCGCCCATGCCATTATGACCCTTATCATGGCAAGATTGCACAATGGCTGGAGGATTCATACATCAAGAATATTCAAGGGAATGGTAAGATCATGCTTACTGTGTTTTTAGATGATGATTTTGAAGGTAAGTGTGATGTGTTTCTGTCATTCGTTGATATGTTACCATTCTTATTAGTAATGCTTGATCTTCTTTCCATTGCAGGATTAGAGTTACTTCGATGGCTACATTGGAAACATGACTTCATGTAGTATTCTGATTTGTTCAATAGTTAGGGTAGGTTTAGGAATAGGTTTTCTTTCAGTTTGATTTCTCACTATTTCTCTTTTTAATAATGCAGTCATGAACGCAAGTGGGTGCACCACGAGAACCATAATGTGGCTATTGTCAGGGAAGTCCCCTTGATCCTTTTCTCTTTACTCTTAGTTGAACATTTATTTTCAAAAACGTAGTATCGTCATGAAAATCTTAAATGGAAAGTAAAGAGATAAATAAATCTGAATCAACTCTGACCCAAGGTACCACGAGTAAAAATGCTTTCCCATCAAACAAGATTTTCCTACTTTTCAGTCTCCCAAGGGATTTTGTGGCATGAGGTTTCCAGATGCACCTTCTATACATATTTGTTTTTTGTTTTTGTTGTTTTGGATTTCTCTGCTTTCCAATTTTTCTTCACTGGTGTGTTTTGTTTCCATTTATGCTTATCAGTCTTTCTTTTTGAAATACACATACTTGCATTATGAACTGTTCAGACAAAGAAAACATAAAATTTTTCCTCTGAAATGACTGCTGAAAATTTGTCTAAACATTAATTGTGATATGCTTCTGAAATTTACATCCATGTTAAGGAAATCATGTTGTTTGAAACAAGTTTATTGATTTCAATCTGTAAGCGAAGCTTGTCACGATCATCTTTTTCTTCTTGCGTTGTCCCTATTCCTTAAGGGAATAACTCAGAAGATGTCTCTCTGCCTTCGAAGGTCAGTTTTGTAAACAAACCATCTCTAAATCTTAATGAAGGATAGTTTAAAAAATTCTTTCAAGGTCTGTAAAAATATGTCTAAAATATCATAATTTTCAGCGTCACCCCGCTCAATTATATATCTTTAAAAACTAAAAAAATCATAAAAGAGCTGTGGAAAGTGCTTGTAAACCCACCGGGATGCTGAATAGGTTTTCCGGCAGCAGGTAAATGCATGCATGATGCCAAGACAACTTTGTTGGGGTATTGAACAGGCCTGCTGGCAGCGAAGCAATGTCGGGTATATGAAAATTCGCAAGTACGGAATCTCTTGACCTTAAAATGTCCTTTATTATGATCTGGAACTTCTTGGCAGGATACGGATATCAGAGTGGGTTAAATGGCAACCCTGGCGAGGCTATGGACGCCTACTGGCAGCAGTGGCTCTCTCAATGGTATTGGAGATTTTATCCTTAATATCATGACTCGCTCGTCTTAAGACTATTATCAGTTTTCATCTTTTAAGCACAACTGGATTTTTTTATGATTAATGATGATGTTTAAACAATTTTCTGGTTGTTTTTTGAGTTAGAATTATTCTCATTATCATAATCTGGATTTGTTCTTTCGGCAGAGATAATTGCTTCTACCAGTGTGTCGCCATTGTTGGCAGCCATTTCGCATTTTTATATTTTCCTTACTAGCTGCCTACACAAGGGTTTTGAACCCTCAATACTCATCGCAAGTATTTAAAACAAAACTACACTATTATCTTGTGCATTCACACACTTGCCTTTCGTTTTCATTTTCATGACTACAAGCGTGAAAACCTTGAATTGGGAGTCATGTTGATGGCATTAAAATCATCTTTGGATTGTTACGAATACTCTTGTTCATGTGGTCATTTCACCTCTAACTCAATAATGGCCATACAATTGGCAAGACACCAAACCTTTATTCACTTTGCATTTTTGTTAATATGGTTTCAATTTATAAGTTCGTGATGCAATGATTTTTGGTGTCTTTGAGTAAATCCTTGGTGCAATGGTTTCATACAACGCATTAATTTTATGATTAAATCTTTGGTGCAATATTCGACATGTTGTTTTGTTTTAAATCATACACATACTATTGTTGATTTAACATACGGACCAATTGTTGGTTATGAACACTATGGTTTTCAAATAGTTATTTGATATTGGGTCAAAATCTTTTGGTTATGTATGTTATGGCTTTCGATGAGTATGTGAATAATCCATTTGATATTTGGTGTACAAAGCTTTGAATTGTGATGTGAATAATTTGAATTATCAAGGTGTCGTCGATTGTACATGTCAAAATGAATGTTTTGCATGGCTTCAATTCATTCCTCCACCCTCGCACGCATAGGCATTAATGTTTGCCTTGCATCTTGGGCTACCTCTGTTTGGGAAAACCTGCGAGCATTTGGTCCTATGTCTACCCTATCCAGTCCCCTCACAGTTTACCTTGTAGACCATGTGCTCTCTCCTGGCCCCTGTAGTGCAAATTGAAACCCCATGGTGTCCAGACTCTGTTATGGTTTGATAGTGCCAGAGGAGACTACTTAGGCTAACCCCATAATTTCCTCCCAGAGACACGTTTTTGCATGAGCTATTCTGCGCAAACGATTTTGAATCAAATCAATCCCTTGAAAACCCAGAACCAAAATAAGCCCATTTACCTTCCACCTGAGCGATTTCCTCATAAATTGGGTTATTACAGAGTTATAGCTCATGTTTTAGAGGTCAAATCTCATATCTTCTCCGTGGATGAAAGGTGCGTTTTGGTCTGTTTGTATTTACTGAAACGTTTATTATTTCTCCAGGCTTATGCCTCAGAACCCTTATCACTTGTCCTACCATTCTCCCTCCTACACTCTTGCCCCCTGTTGAACCCTTGATCAATTCAAAGGATATTCAACCAGTATGCCAACAAGTTTTACATCTACAGGACATGTGATTTTTTAAAAGAAAAAAAAACGTGTAAGCAACTACAACCATCATGATTCAATTTGATTTCACATTGGCTGGTATGATTTTGTTTAAATTTTAGCATGATTCCATCTTTCTTAAATTAGAATAAATGATTTTGTTGGCTCAAATAAAATATATTTCTGTTTTGTTTTTGAATTAGCAAAAACGATTCTGTTTGTTTTGAATTAGCAAAAATGATTTGCTTGTTTTGAACTAGTGATAAAGGATCTGTTTGATTCACCGCATACATTTCTGTTACCATTTAGATTAATTTAAAACGATTTTCTTTGTAAATATGACTAGCTACAGAATCGTGAGATTCTGTTAGCTAGTCATAAAATTGGAATTTCTGTTGATTTTCTAAATGAACACAATCTGAACAGCATGTATTTTTGTGCATCTACAGGTATACATGAATTTCAAAAGTGAATTGGATCAACTGTGGCATATCTTTGAATATACTGTTTCTTTACATAGTTTTGGATTAGGTTGTTAGTCTTAGGCAGAAATAGGAATTTGGGAGATTGTGTTCCCATATTTTTTGCAAACAGTTTTGATAATTTCCACAAGGAATGTTTCATCTTGTGGCCTTTATATACTTATTATTTTTTGTAAAGACCCCATCATTGTTGGGAGAACAGAGACTATGGACTTATGATTATACAGACTCGAATAGAAGTGGATTTGTTGGACGACTTTAGCTTCAATTTATCTTACTTTTGTTCAAGTTTTGTGCATAACAATTTGTAATCAAATTATTGACTACTTTAGATATCAAGATTTGTTATAGGTTGGTGCGTTATGATTTAAATTCTGTCCATATTTGATGTATCTCACTAGACTCACAACAATTACTCTGTTTGAATTGAATGAATAGAAGGTTTATCTTCTTTGTTAAATGAACGGTTACGTACAAATCTTCACATTGCGATTTATCTAAATGTGATGATCTGTAAACTTTAAGATTGTTGTTGTTTTATGTCTTATTTGTTCTGTCATTCGTATTCAAAGAGCATTGCTGCTTCCCGTTTACGAGAAGCTTGTGGAAAATCTGGTGCGGGTTTCTCCCATCAAACAGCTAAATCGAGTACTGTGAACAGGACAAATAGGAAGCGCTTCTACAGGTCAGTTTGTTAGTGTTATTCAATTAGTTAATCAATATATAAACTTCTTGTAATCTGAACAAGTCTCATGCTCATCTCTATAGTTCAGATTTACAGTTAGGATTTTTATTTTAATTGCTTAGCTTAGATAGCTTTCATTTTATTCCTTCCTCATAAAAATTATAAAAATAAAAAAATAATAGCTTCGCTGTCATAAGACAATTTACAAATGATTTTTGCAAATTTCGATCAAAATTTGTATTCTGTAAATACTGTACATATATAATTGAGATTTAATTGTATTGATAACTGAATATTTGACAAGTAGAATTATTGTTTTATAATATTAGTTAGTAAACTGTATATATATATTCTAGATTTGTATATAGTTTGAAGTAGCTGCTTTTTCACTTAGATTAGTTTCCTTAGCTTAGTTTTTCTTTCATTTTCTTAGGACTTAGATCGGCCAATGGAGCTGCTAAACCTATCGGAGTGGATTAATCCAAACGACTTGGGTTATTTAGACAACCCCAGACCAGATCCACCCCTCCAGTTGACGAGTGGTCAATTTCGCCTGTCAACACATAGTCAAACTATAGACAGAGTCTGATTTTGATGAAGGAATGTGTAGTTCTCCGAAACACCTTTCCATTGGGCTATCACACGCCTAAAACATATGGCGTATGCAAAAGTTATGACCCTAGGAAGTTGAGGTACCAAATTACACCAACTTACCTATAGGTCCCACATGAATTTTGGCGTTTCACCTTCTAGGGTTAGGTTTTTGGATGTATAGGGTTTTGGAATTCATGAGTAATATAAAAAAGGCCCATGGAGCCTCATTGTAATCCATTCTTCTAAGATGGATGCACGTAGCAGACACATCTCTTCTCAGAGATAGCTACCACCATTTTAGCAAGTTTTCATTTCTGCAATTTTACAGTTTCAACCTATTTCATTATTTAATAGGAGATATTGTTGACTGGATATTTGTGTTATTCTCCATATCTCTGTGTTTATTTTATTCAATCTATTAATAAGTTCATTCCACTCGTAAATCTGGATCAATGTTATCAGAGAGGTCTACTCTTCATTTATTTTTCTTCGTGCATGTCCCTGACAAGATCTGGGTACAAGAGGTTGGGAATCGAACCAATTGAGGCATTACTAGATCCACCATGATGAGGCCGACAACGACCCATGGGGAACGAAAAGAAAGATGATGGAGCAGGAGATCCTATTAAAATGTTGCTCGAGGAAGAACTCGCATGAAAAAGGAACAAAATGATGGACAACTTCGTGCAGATCCTTTGACAACTACCCACATGAGAAGCATCTTCATCAAGCGACCATGCAACCCCCTTCAAGGTACATGTAAATTTTGATATTTCATTATTTGAAGGACTGATAGATGCGGATGCTTTAGATGAATTGTTGAATCTACTCGAAGGATGTTTTTCGGTCCATAATTTTTTCGATAGGGAAAAGATCATTTTTGAACTCCTCAAGGTCATTCCCCATGTTAAATACTGGTGGGATACTTATTCTGAACAAAGGGTTGTGGAGGAATATACAATGTTTTTGGTTTCCCCTACATGGGATTCCTTTCGAGACACCATTAAAGAACAATACTATGTTGTTGGGAGCTACGAGGACCAATACACCAAATGGACCACCCTATGTCAAGAAAGGGACTAGACAATACCGGATTTCACCTATATTTTCCATACACTATGCACCAAATTCGGTATCAAAGAATCTGAGCATCATCTGGTGCTAAAATAACATAGTTGTTTGCATAGATACATTCAAACAAAAATGGAGTTCCTAGACATCACCTATTTGGGCATGACTTATAGATATGATGTCAAGATCGAGAAGAAATTTAAGCATAAACGATGAGAGTTTGGATCCACAAACCCTTCACATTCGAAGCAGGAAAAAGGTAGCCCCAATCCACACAAAAAGGAACCAAGTTGAGATGGCCGCCCTCAGGACAACCAGTCTAGGCTGCAACACAAGAAGGGAAATGAGAGGATGAAGAAGGAAAAAGGAAAATGGTGTGAGTACCATAAAATTCCTTGGAACAAAACCGAAGAATGTCGCTCCAAGCAGTCCCTTGTGGCCAAGCTAAAGGATTTCGAGTCAAAGGCCGATTCTAATTTTGAGTAAAATCCTGAAGGAGGGAAGTGGATTATCAATGTTGAACCCAGTGCCACTATCGTGACCACCAAAGTATGGCCAAGTGAACCAAAATAACCAGAGGAAGGGGAATGCCTATTTCACTCACAAATGTGGGTCAAGGGGGCTCTGATTCATTTCATTGTCTACAAGGATAGTCAGAAGAACCGTATTTCAGTAGAAGTCATCAAGTGGATGGACCTGCCAACGACACCACACCTGCAACCCTACACCATCGGCTGGCTTTGCCAAGGAAGAGATCTTCGTGTCAGCCAAAAATGTCGTCTTCCCAATGACATCAAGACTTTCAAAGATGAGGTATTGTGTGATATTGCTCCCCTTGAATTTTTTGATGTTATTTTAGGAAAACCATATTTGTGGAAGTGTCATGTTGTGTATGATTCTAGACCTCGTAGTGTTATTATTACTTTGGGTAGATAATTGCACAGGATCCCATAGGTAGCACCACCTACTACTATTTCTTTAATCTCTACTAAGCAATGCAGTAAGGTCATTTGACAGACCGAGAAGTTCGTATTATTTGTGATCCATGCTAACAGTAAGAAGAAGGTTGTTTCCACATCCGTTGCCTCTACCCAGTGCCTCTCTTTGTAGCAGAAGCAAGTGGACGGGATCGTAGAAGAATACAAAGACATGTTCTCCTCACCTATAGGGGTATCGACACACTTCCAAGTCAAGAAACCAATTGGTCTGACCCCCGATGCACCTCTACCTAACAAACCATTCTATCGATGCTCGCTAATGGAGAATGATGAAATCAAGCATCAGATCCAAGAGATTCTTAAAAAGGAGCACATCATACCCAAATCCTCCCCTCGCGAAAGCCCGATTGTGTTGGTGCAGAAGAAGGATGAGAATTGGTGACTCTGCATTGATTATAGAGCCTTAAAAAAATCACAATCAAGAACCGCTACCCCATTCTAAGGATTGATGACCTTCTTGACCAGCTCAAGGGGGAAAATTTCTTCAACAAGATTGACCTCAAGTCTGGCTACCACCAAGTTCCCATCGAACCAACTGATGTATGGAAGACAACCTTCAATTCTAAAAAAGGTCTCTATGAATGGCTAGTCATTCCCTTTGGCTTAACAAATGCACCAACCACTTTCATGAGGTTGATGGATGATTTATTCAGACCCTTCACCAAATCCTTTTTGGTGGTATATTTGGATGACATCTTCATCTTCAGCAGAACATGGGAAGAGCACATGTGGTATATTCAACAAGTTTTGATCACTTTGTGGCAACACAAGTTGTATGCCAACTTGGAAAAATTCTCTTTTGGCATGAACAAGGTCCAATAATTGGGCTACATTGTTGATGAGCATGGGGTACATGTTGATCTAGATAAGATCCAAGTCATTCTTGACTGGCCAACCCCAACCACACTGATCAAGCTTCGAAGCTTTCTGGGGCTAGCCAACTTCTATCGACGGTTCGTGTTGAGTTTCTCCCATATTGCATGGGCCCTTAGCCAGGTTACTAAGGGAGGTGGTAGGGATGAGTTCCTATGGGGGAAGGAGCAGCAACAAGAATTCGATGATCTGAAGCATCGCTTGTGTTCAACTCTAGTACTCTCCTTGCCCAATCTACAACAACCATTCAAGATTGAGACTGATGCATCTGACTATGCTATGGGTGCAATTCTCACTCAACATGGGAATTTGGTGGCATACCATAGTGAGAAACTCTCCGATACTGTCTGGAAATACCCCACCTATGACAAGGAAATGTATTCCATTTTAAAATCCTGTCGTCAATGGAAACATTACATTATGGGGGAATAGACGATCATACACACTGATCACAAGCCTCTACAATTCCTACAGACACAGGGGAAATTGTAGAATGACCTCCATCAGAAGTGGTCTACCTACCTGCAACTGTTTCATCTCAACATCAATTACAAGACATGTATCTCCAATCATGTCACTGACTGCCTCAATTGTGTGGCTACACTCACCATTGTGCTCCATTCTTGTGGACATGAAGCCTCTGAGTGGCAGAAACTTTATCAACAAGATCTGGACTTCGCCACCACATATCATCTCTTGGGTACAGGCGCAATTGTCATTGATTTTCACATTTAGAAAAAAATCTTATGCCACCCGGGGAATCTCCATGTTCCTACAAGTGAGCGTGCAAATATGATTTGGGAAGCCCACTACAGTCGAGTGGCAAGACATTTTGGCATAGAGAAAACTGTGGCCATTATTCAGAAACATTTTTATTGGCCAAAACTTTGACACGAAATCAACAAGTATATCAGATCTTGCACTTCTTATGCCAATCCATCCATCAAGACACATGGCTTATATACCCCCCTTCCTATTCTTGAGAAGCCTTGGGAATCCATCTCAATGGATTACATATTTGGTTTTCCATCCACCAAGCAAGGAAATGACTATGTGCTTATGGTTGTTGATCAGTTTTCGAAGATGTCCATCCTCACAGCCTGTAAGAAGAATGTCATAGTGGAAGCTACTGCTAAGATCATCTTCGAATGGGTGTGGGTCCACTTTGGGATACCACAGACCATAATGTCCAACCGATACAATAGGTTCCTCAACACCTTTTGGTTGAGTATCTGGTCTTTGTTGGACAACAAGATCACAAAATCCACTTCTTTCCACCCCCAAAACAATGGCCAAACAAAGGTTGTCAATCAGATTATTGTGCACATCCAATGCATGTACAATTATAAGCATCCATGTACATGGGACGAGATTCTCCCCTATGTTCAACACAATTACAACATGGCTCTCCATAGTTCCACTGGCCATAGCTCATTTCAGGTGGGTGTACGATTCCAACCCTTGGGGCCCATTGATGTTGGAATCCATCTTGCCACCATACAGACAGACTCTTCCCCTGATTAGTCTGTGATCAACAAAGACACTAGATTCATTGAGCAGATTCAGCACATCTACCAACAGGTCGAGGATATTTTGCAGAAATGCAGTGTTAAGTACAAGCAACACCATGATCAACATAGGGTACCACATTAGTTTCAGGTTGGTGAAAAAGTTTGGTTACATATGTAGAAGGAGCATCTCATCGGGTCCTGTCAGAAGCTTCTCCCACTTCATTATGGGACTTACACTATCATCAAGGCTGTGGATATCAATTCTTTTGAGATCAACACTCCACCCTTCCTTGGTCTGCATCCAGTATTCAATGTGGACCTCCTTTGGCCATATTTTCCACCATTATTGGACACTTCTAAGATCACAGAACAACTGACACAAACATAGCTCAACCCTGACTGCATGGAACAATAATCCATTGATCAGATCATGGACACATGGGTCAAGGGCACTCATTAGCAATGGATCCAAATTTATTGGGTTGTCAAGGCAAGGAAGCTCCTACACCAAGGCAAGTGGCTCACCCAGGGCCAAATCCAATAGAAGTTTCCTCATCTGATGGGGGAACTCAATGCAATAGAGATCATTGTTTCCTAAGGGGGGAGGATTGATCCAGGTGGATATTGGTGGAAACCCACCTATTCCAACTGGCTCCTCATGTCCGTTTTTTTTCAACACGTTCTTTTTCACTTCCTTGTAGTTGTGGGTTCTACACTTCTAGGGTTGTATGAAACTCCATGCATCCTCTAGGTGGATACGAGTGGCTCTTGCCTAATCCAAATGGCTTGTTTTGTATGTTATCATGTGATCCCATCTTTCTGTACTTCTGGGGTAATTTTGGGGCCCTAAACATTGTTTTTTTGGCTCACCACAGCCAAACTATAGACAGAGTTAGAGTTTGATGGAGAAATGTGTATTTCTCTAAAATACCTTTCCAACGGGATATCACATGCCTACAACAGAGGTTGTATGCAAATCTTATGACCCTAGGAACTTGAGGTACCAAATTACACCAACTTACCTATAGGTCCGTTAACGGGTAAATCGGTAGATGCAGACATGAACTAATCCCCCTAGATCCACTTAGATCTAGAACAAAACAAAACAGAACAATACACTTTCCCTAGATTGGGATCATTGAAATTAATTACCAAAAGAGGAATAGATAACATACCTTATGAATCACTTCCTTATGTCTTTGTTGATCTTGCTTTGCTCCAATGCTCCT
Source organism: Picea glauca (assembly GCA_000966675.3). Taxonomy (NCBI): domain Eukaryota; kingdom Viridiplantae; phylum Streptophyta; class Pinopsida; order Pinales; family Pinaceae; genus Picea; species Picea glauca. Next base: position 351,031 of record JZKD02S1673918.1, on the reverse strand, counting down.
ACAAGATCAGATCTGTAATAACACAAATCAACCAATTTGAAAGTAGCAATAGAGAAATTCAATGATAACATAAACATGTGATCAAGGAGTCATGTAATAAAATATCAATCATTTTATGGGAAAGAGACATGCCACCATATTATATTAATGAAAGGTAGAAGATACAACCAAATTTCCTTGATGTCGCAAGTTCCCTTTCATTGGCCCTTCGTTCTGACACACACATACATTTTCTCTGACCTTTTGTATGAAGACTTCTCTCAAAAACTTTATGGATGAATGGAGACCTCAAGCATCACTTGAAATAAGATTCTTCACGGTCTTCAGTCTATTATTTCCTCAATATCTATGATTCTTTATGCTTGTACCTCTAACCTTTTCCTTGAGAAGCCTATTATTATATAGGAGAAGATAAAGTGGTTAAAGAGATGAGGATGATCCCATCAAATAAGAGAATTTAGTAGGATCGTAACCACACGGACGCCACTTCATATTTCCAGAAGATTCCACTTCTAGAAGCTGCTAGAACTTCTTTCCTCTTTTAGTTTCAAATAATTGTTGTGACCTACCTATGTATCATCCTATGGAAATCTCGCGGACTATCTATAGTACAACATGCATAAATTAGGGATTTCCGCACTGTGTAAAGGGATCTTCCCGTGGCGGCCTTCCAAAAATACATCTTGCAAGGGTGGAAAGAGGTTTCTTTTCTCAGGCAAAAGATTATATTGGGAACCTGAACACATGTTTATGTAACCATCATCAGGGTGACCAAAATAATGTGTAACAGAATGCCCCCCAAAGTATGAGACTGGAACTCGCGATAGCCGAAATACTTTGTAAAATAAGCATGTATGTGTCAAGAAATAGGGGTGCACCAATCATGAACCTACAAACAATCAAGCATCTGTACAATATCATATCATGTCTGAAGTAGGCATTCCCATGTCTAGACCGTAAATGATTGAAATCATAAATGTAGGACATGGCCACCAATTATAGAACATGGATCCATGTCAACAAGTTTCTGCATAGCCACTGCGAATACACTGTGGATCCATGCATAAAAAAATCAAGTATGAACATAGCCACGAGACATACAAAGTGGATCTATGCATCAAAACAAATCACATATACTCCTCCACAACCTGGACCAAAAATGATAAAGTCTAGGTTCTTCAATCCATCGTCTGTTAGTATGACTCTAGTCACATGATTACAGATGTTGAAGTCGAACGTGAATAGAAACCACTTGATTACCAGCCATTAATGAAAATTGTTAACAAGTGCAAGGGAAATCACCATTGATGTCAATGACTCCCAAGGTACCCCAGTACAATCCAACAAGTGTGAATAAATGAGTTGAAGTCAAACACTTGACATAATCTTTTGATCAAGGATAAATGATGTGGATCCACTGTCAAAAGCAAAGAACCTGCCATTAAGGCATGAAGACTCTAAGGTACAAAATAATTTCTAATCCTTTTTCCTGGATAATGCGCTGAAGTCAACAGGAAAAGGCTCGTCACAAGAGGGTCTTGATGTATCCCCCGTTGATGAAAAGAAATAAGTAACAGATTTAGGATAGAGAAAAATACATATGTGACTTGGGACTGACACAGGGAAGGCCGACATGGTAAGAATAGAGAATTACAGATGGTCGACTCGAAAGAAGGTTTCGGTTGAAATTCTCTTGAACATATGAATGACACGACAATGATCTTGGCAGTATTGAATCAAAGACGACCCGAGATATTAACTTGCAGAAGGTCAGACAAGAGACAAACGGATTAACCAGCCCAGATTCAAATGACGAAGAGGGGTGTCATGTTCAAGGCGATGCTTACTTCCATAAATACAGATATAGAGACACATTCCTTTTCGAAATGCCCCCCCACCATTTCTAGCGAGTACCTCTTTATTTTTACGCAAGCTTGAGGAGGATAACATATGCTTGTTGATGTAAGCTCATCCTTCGGACGAGTCCCTCAGAGTACATTTAATGAATCCTAAGAAGGAGTGGTTCGGTCCTGTATGGGCCTGTCGATGTTTGTTTAATGTGTCCAAAGATAGAAAACTCGAAGGTTTTTCATGATTATAGAGTCTAGAAAAACACTTAAAAGAGAACTCTCTCAGTTGATTTTTCATGTAATAGTTCGACAGGACCGAAAAATTGATAAAATATTGCCCATAAAACGTTTTCTTCAAATACTTTTACGAGCGTGAAAAGAACAAGGTTGCTCGACAATCTTTTCGTTTTTAAGGAGCATGAAAAGAGCTTAAAGAATTATCCATAGGTTTCGTTATTTTCGTGTTACCATGGCGAGTACAAAAATATGACAAAAGTATACTCGGTTACGTTCTCATTGGTTTTCGAGCCTAAGAACGAACAAAGACTATGCTAGAGGTTTTTCTAAAAACCCTTAAAAAGTAATTGTACATGCGACGAAAACAGAATAAATCATAAAAATTGTCCATAATTCGTTGTCCAAAGTCCTAAATTTCTTCCTGCAAGGAACAAAACACTTACAAGACCTTTAGAGTTTAAGGGTTTTTGACCAAAATGTATTTATATACAACAAAATATTAGAAAAAATGATATAATAGTAATAAATAGAAGTAAAAAGTCTTTTTCACCATTTTATTTTCACTTGGTCAAAAACTTACCAAAAACCCTTGTGTTTTACCTCAACTTCGATGATATATTGTGAAGGCTACAGGGGATCATTCCACGAACTGATTGTGTAAAAGAAGTAAGCATCTCATCTTTTATCTTTTCAACAGAGTAATTTTTGTTTTTGATGGTAAAAAATCAAGATTTTTTTCATGATTTGGGACTGCTAGTCGTGCGTAGGGGCCACCGCGAGTGGATTATAACGGGCCCTATGGAAATCAATGATTTCCACAGGTGCATTAAGGAGCTCTCATGGAAATTCCAAACTATATTTGAATTTTGGTCCTGACGGCCAGAAAACTAAAAAGAAAAGTGAACATTAACTCAATAAAAATCCCCAAAAAATGTTGAAAAGGTTTGCTAAAGATCTTCTCTATTTCCCATGCAGGTATTTGCTTGCAAATATGTTGGAATGGAGGGAGTGTGAGCACAAAGAAGATGATCTTATGGATTTAAATGATCCGGAGACCATGAATTCCCTCTGACAATGTGGTCTATTAAAATTCTTCAAAGTTCAGGGTATGAGAGCCCAATGGAGATTACTAGAATATTTGGCTCATATGTGGGATTCAGAACAACAAGTGTTCCACGTGGGGGTTCATGTCCTCTCTTGGATATTGAGGATATTTATTTCCTGATAGGGTTGTCACGTCGTGGGGCATGCATGAATTTGACAGGTGGTCGAGGTGGTGGATTTCCCATGTGTGAGTACATTCGTGAGCATTGTGAACCTGACACTGAAAGACGTAAATGAAAAGTAACAATCCGAGGTGTGGGAGATTTGACCCTTAGAACCATCTTTTTTATTGTTGCAGGAATGGCAGGGAGTGCTTCGACACACATGCACTCCAAAGTTACTTCCAATATTCTATTGAATTCTTGGAGCCTTGAGTATTCAATTGGTGTGATGGTCTATTACGTAGCATGAACAATCAACTCACGAAAAACAAGAATGAGGACCTCAAACAGTTTAGTTATGGTTCTATTTTAGTATCTTTCTTCCTCGAAATAGTTCGACACCTACGCCTGTAGGTGGAATGGGGAATACCAGCCCTGAGCGACCCATGAATGAAAAGATGGTGTGATCTGATGACACGGCATGTGGTGGGCCGAATTGTGAAGTATGATGATGCATTCTTCAATTGGTTGGGACCGCAAATCTTGATGATTGACGATTATGCTTATTTTGGTCTAGACATTCGGGGTGATCCGGATTTTTTTCTCCCTGAGGGATCTCAGTGGGGAGATCTAGGTCAGAAAGGTCTTTGTTTTTTTACAATGTTTTTATGATGTTTTAAAATATTTAATGTTTTTGTGTTTCCAATCGAAAGACTAATAAAATTTTTTTGATCATGGAGATGTAGGGCCACATCGACCCCCAAGGTCTTCTCCTATTTAGAGGTAAGGAGAGGCACGCATAGTGGCTGGATGGGATGCCAAGGATTATGATGCGATAGAGCATAACCTAGAAGGCTTGATGACAAAAATTCCTGATATATCGATCGAGGAGATCCCGAGGTGTTATCAATTCCATACTGTAGGCGTATCCGACTCACTTAGTCGGTTACTACGTAGGATAGAAAGAGCAGTAGTATGCTATCATGAGAGGCATCCATGAGGCCATTTTGTAGGGGCCATGGGTTCTATATTTTTATGTTTTGATCTTTGGTTGAAATCTATTTTTGTAAAAATTATATATATATATATATATATATATATATATATATATATATATATATACACACGCGCGCACACACACACACATAAGGCTTTTACCAGTTTACTCTGCTCTTTGTACAATATGTGAAATGTGATTGGAATTACAAATGTCTCAAATGTCGGTCTAATACATAATTAGATAGAGCATCAATTAATTTATTTAGACATCTAGGAATGTGTTTATATTCAATATAATCGAAATGACGTTCCAAGAGGTGAATTCGTAAATATACCCATAATAGAGTAGGGCTTCGGATAGTATAGACATTGTTTAGCTGTAGAACTACTAGCTGCGAATCAAGTCGTATAATGAAGTGATGAATCCCAAGTCAAATAAAACTACTCAATAACTCGATGAGCATGCAATACTCTGTGGTATTATTGGTCACTCAACCAAGACAAACACCTTGTAGACAAATAAGTTTGTTTGAGGGTGCATAGATTGCCCAAGTAGCAGAAGCTAAATTTTGGGTACTATGGCTAGCACCATTGATGAAGCCAACATGAGGTAGCGAAAACACTGACATCTGGAGACCAAACACAAATCAGGGTAAGTCACCATGGGTAAAAGTCAAAATCTAGAAAACACACTAAAGTCACACACAAGAGTATGATACAGTAAAAATACAAGTGCTTATGCCGAGATAGGCTAAGCGTAGTACTTATTCAAGTAAATCCCATATCTGGGTTCACTCAAAGGAGTTCCATCGTAATATACTAACTCATATTCTCCCTTCTCTAACACTCTTTTAACAATATAAGGGCCTTGCCACATAGCTTCAAAATTTTCGGCTCCTAGCAAATCACGATCTTGTTCATAGAGGAGAACTAGATCTCCTTCAGAAAATGTGTGTGTCTTGACATGTTTGCCATATTGGACTTTTATGCATTTCTTCTGGGTTTCAATAACTAGGGTGGCATTGTGACGGGTTTTTTCCAATTGCGTAAGATACAACAAACGTTCCTCCTCAACAGAGGTGTTTGGGAGAAGTTGGACGACTAGTTTTAATGATGGAATTTCACATTCAATCGGTAGAACAACTTCTAAACCGTACACTAATTGGAAGGGTGTAAACCTTGTGGCTAGCTTCACAGATGTCCGATAGGCCCACAATGCTGAGAACAACATCGTGTGCCAACTTGTTTTATGAATTTCGATAATCCGTCGAAGCATGGTAATAAGTACTTTGTTTATTGCTTCGACTTAGTCGTTGGCCTGTGGATAGTAGGGGGTTCAGTTTTCATGTCGAAGACCCAACTTTTCTGTAAGCTTAGACATCATAAAGTTTCAGAAGTGGCTACCATGATCAGTGACGATAGCCTGTGGGATTCCAAATCATGTAATAATGTGATTGAAGATGAATTGGATTGCATTTTTTCCCATGTTGTCGAATGTAGGCATCGCCTTGGCCCACTTCGTGAAATAATCTATGGCTACAATAATGTACCCATGCCAACTGGCTGAGTGAGGGTTACATGTCATGAAATCGATGCCCCATTTAGCGAAGGGTCCAACAGAAACTATAGGATGTAAGGGAGTGGGGCGAGATCTTATTTTATTGTTGTATGTTTGGCAAGTGTGGCATTTTTGGACAACGATAATACAATCTTTGAATAAAGAAGGCCAAAAATATCCAGCTCGTAAGATATTTTGGGTAGTAGCATACCCAGACATGTGACCACCACATGCTCCAGAATGGCAGTCATTCAAATCTTTTTTAGCCTCATCATATGTGAGACATCGTCGAAAAATGGAGTCAACTCCATGATGATAAAGAGTATCATAGAGGATGATATACTAACGGGCTTGGTAACGTATGCGACGATGGTCAGTACTAGACAAATATGGCCAGTAAGTTTGAGTTTGGACATATATAATGATATCTCCATACCAAAGGTCATCAGAACTAATCAAAAAAAGGGATTCATCGGGTAATGAATCCTCTGCTACATTTTTCGTCTTAGGACAGGGAAGGTCACATATCAATTCAACAAACACCAAGGATTTCTTGGACTTAGCACGTTCAAACTCTAAGTCAAACTCCTGGAGTATCACAATCCATTTAGAGTATTTTCCCCCCTAGCAACTGGCATGTAAGAATGTGTTGTATAGGGTTGCAATCGGAAATCACGGTGGTCTTGCATAAAAGGATATAGTGTCGGAAACGTTGAACAACTTGAACAGCTGCCAAGGCCAGTTTTTCAACATGTAAATACTTGGCTTTGGTAGTCGTGAGAATCTGACTCAAATAATAAATAACATGTTCATCGTGAGAATCGTTCTCTTGGACTAGAACCATGGTGATGGTTGAATCCAAAGAAGCGAGATAAAGGAAATAATATCGACTATAATCGAGTAGGAAAAGTAGTGGGGTTCAGGTTAAATTTAATTTCAAAGCCTCGAAGGATTTGTTGGCAGTGGTGTCCCATACAAATTGAGAGCCTTTCTTTAAAAGTTGAGTAAATCCAAGCATTAACTCAACGTAGTTAGGGACAAAACGACGTAGAAAGTTTGCCTTCCCTTGCAAACTTTGTAGCTGGCGAAGTGAAGAAGGGGGAGGGATATTGAGAATGGCCTCAACCTTCAAAGGATCTACCCAGGTCCCTTGACGTGACACAATAAATCCTAAGAGTTGGTCGTAATCCACACAAAAAACACATTTATGTGGGTTTAATCGTATATGATAGAACCGAAAACAAAGGAAAATGGCTCGGAGGTGGGTCGGATGATCACTATGATGCATGGAATGTGCTGGTAGGTCATCTAAATATGGTTGTATAATGTTCTTAATATCATGGAAAGCATAAGACATAGCATGTTGAAATGTGGCACCGACGTTCTTTAAATCGAAGGGTAGTTTCTGGTAGGTAGAAGTTCCCCAAGGACAGATAAAATAGGTTTTGTGTTGATCCATAGGTAAGATGTTTATTTGATTATATCCGGAGAAACCATCCATTAGAGAGAAGATTTCACTTTCGATGCAATCATCGATGATTTGGTCAATGAAGGGGGTGGGAAAGTTGTCTTTAGGACAATCTTTGTTGATATCCCTATAATCAACACAGACACAGATAGTACCTTGTTTCTTGTTAACCAGAATGAGATTGGATACCCAATTAGTTAAAGCCATGGGATAAATAAGGCCAGCTTTAAGAAGTTTTTCAACTTCAAGCTTGATAGCGGCTGCTTTACGAGGGTGGACCGGTTGCAGTATTTACCGGATGGGTTTAGCGCCCGAGTATGTCTTGATTTCGTGTACAACAATATCGGGGTCAATACCAGGCATCTCTTCATAGCTCCATGCGAAGACGTCACAAAATTCTTGAAAAAGAGATTGATACGTGGCAACTTCATCAGTGGAACATGAAGCTCCGATGTGCACATTTTCAACAACTCTAGGTTTGATAGAGATGTTAAGGGGGATGGTGGGTAAAATGTTGCTTAAGTTCCCTTCGTATAACACATCATGTGTGAAGTTGGGAACCGAAGTAATAATGACCACGGTCAATAGAGTCGAAATCCGTTGGTAACTCTCGAGTGTGTGTTGTTCCAGGAAGAGAATGGAACGATGATGTCCATCATCCCAAGGAGTGTCCTCCATGGACATAACTGACATAATCATCTCATCTGTGGGAAAAATTACATGAAAAGGATCAGGAGATGAATCACCAAGAGAGGGGGTAGAGGGGGATGCTGATTGAATGGCTTGGTAATTGGATTCAACTCGACTCAAGGGCATTTGGTCATCGTAGTGAAGATAATCACTGGGTGCGGGTACTACCCACGGGTTAGAAGACATGGGAGTTTCACGGATGAAGGTGGATATCATGTTGATCGAGGAAAACAAAGGAGGTGGAATGTCAGGTGGTGGGATGGGGAAAGTACCCATCAGAGTGGAATCTTTTATAAGACCCACACTAACATTCTCATATCTAGGGGGTGTCTTTGCAATGAAAGGTACGTTGCTGGTACGTGTATCAGAGTTAAAGAAGGCCAATTGGTCCATCATAATTACTTTTCCCTGATGTGGAAAATGTACGACACGGAAAAGAGTGGACACAACTGCATGCATGGAATCAATCTAGCCACGACCGAGTAAAAGGTTGTAATCGAGAGGTGAATCAAAGACCTCAACTTCTACACTGACCAATTTTACTTCTAACGTGATGGGCAACAAGGGAAGGACACCATAAGGTTTAAATCTAGAGCCATTAAAGGCTTTGAGCGTGTTGTGTGATTCAATTAAGGGAGGAGAGTCGATGGCTTTCCAACAATCAACAGACATGACACACGTCGAGTCACTCTTGTCGATAACTATTATAAAAATGTTCTTGTCGGCGACAACAACTTGTATTTGAAACGTGAGCTGAGGAGGCAGCCTTGGAATGTGATCTTCCAAATAAAAAATTATTAAATTCGTATCTGTAGGATTGATTCCACCAATATCTTTTAACAACGCCTTCCATTTTGTAGGGAAACTCTGAAGGACTTCGAGGGCTGACATTGCGGATAGTTCTTGAGCCAAATCCTCTACAATACTATAGTTCTGGGCAACACACGCACGAGGATTGAAAGAATACTTTTGAACAACACCCTTTGGGGGAGGGCGAAGAACTGTATCTAGGCTTGATCATTCGAGATGAAGAGGACTGTTGGTAGGTGGAGCCGAGGGAGATGGTTGAACCAAGGAAGGTGGTATTTCGTCAACTTTCTCCTTGGAGGAAGAATAATCTTTGGCTCGAGTGGTAAGTGTGATGTCATTATTATTTGAATCACCAGTACACATTAGGACATAGGACATAGTGGAGGGGGAAGGTTGGTCATGAATGACCAATTGGGCCTGTTGTTGAGAAGGGAAGGGTTGTGACAACACAACCAGCGTAGGCAGTTTCGGGGTCCCTTGAAGGAACTTGGTAACCTTAGCCCATCTTGGACAATCCTTAGTGTAGTGATCATCACCACAGATAAGACAAGGGTATCGAGGTTTGTGCTTATCCTTATCATCAATAGATTGTGTTTTGGTCTTCTCAGGTTGCAGATTATTTTTATCCTCCTTATTCTTACCCTTCCATTTTTTAGATTTATTCTTTCCAGCAGGGGTAGATTGAACAGAGTTCACCTCAGAAGTCTTGTCGGCAGGAGGAGTAGGAGGCGAATCATGTTGAACATTAGAAGCAACATACTTGGGGTTGGTGGTAGAGGCTTGTGTGTAGTGGGGTTGGTCATGGAAAGTTCCAATCACACCATCAACTGCATGAGAAGTAGCAGGAGTATTTGAAGTAGCGGTAGTAGAAGGACGAGGTGCATCAGGCAGTAAATCGTAAAGAGTACTCGTTTGTGAGTAAATGAGGTAGAGGTATTGAGCACGACTGATGGCCTATTCTTCTGTGACAACTCCACCCATGGCGATGTCATTCATGGATGATTTCGTGAACCACTCTGCCAGTAACTGATCGGGAAGCTCAAGTTTGATTAGATGTCGTCTCCGTTGCCACTCATGAATGTGATCAGAGATATGGGTGTCTTTGGTTTGTTTGAAAGAACTCAAAATTTTGGTTCCCGTTTCGCAACGGATCAGTAACTGGTAGTGGGTGAGGAAAGCCATGGAGAGGGTCTTAAGGTCAATGAAGAAGCCTAGTGGTAATTTTATATACCACTTCGCGGCAGAACCTGTGATATTTCACTGAAAAAGGTGCAATCGAATAGACTCATCCATCAAAGAGTTGGATGAACACCAAAGGTGGAAAGTCATTACATGATTGTTCGGGTCCTCTCCCAGCTTACCATCAAACTTAGGAATGTTGGATGGTAGTTTGGTCAGTATTACGGGCCATTGAGGAGAGTGACTGATATGATCATTTAAAATTCTAGACAGATAAGGGAGGTCTAGGGTGGCTAATAAGGGTAACTGTTTATTCATGTGGGGGTACTGGTAACTTTGGGGAGGAATTCATGTAGGCATACTAGTAGGACCATAAGTAGTTTTCATATAATGAGAAGATCCGAGAAGATTCGGTTGTTGGTGTGGAGGCATGTAACCTATAGGGTTGTATTGGTTAGGGATGTTCCCTTGAACAAGGATGTTGGGTCAAGCATTCAAGCCCTAAATGGGATTGGATGGACCTATATATGGTTGGCCTGTACTAGGGGGTATGAAAGAGCTAGCTTGAGGTTGTTGCCCCCCAGTCGATTGAGGATTATTTTGGATAAGATAGTTCCAATATTGGGCCAAGGCTTCATGTATGTTATATCCATAGGGTGGGGTAGGTGGGGGTTTCCCTCCAATCAGGGGTTGCGTCCCAATTGGGATTTGACGTTCAAAAGGAGATTGCATTTGACCTCCAGGGTGAAATTGTCCACCAACAGAAATCTGGTAATTAGGTGTGAAAGACTGGGTGGTGCCACTACGGTCAGTTCCTCTGAGAGGGGATGGAAGAGACCCTCTAGAAGGGGGTTGAGGAAGTGTCAGAATAAAACCAGGAACAGTATTGCGCCCAAAAGGAGTGGAAATTCTAAGAGTTCCGAATGGGACTTGTGTAGGAATGAGAATAGAAGCATTCAATGCATGATATCTGGGAGGAAGTGTTGGGGTGAGTCTGGTTGAAAGCAGCATGCCAATGGGGGCTTGGATAACCACCGTATTCCTGGTGGGAATAGTCATAGTATTTGGGACCATTGTAGAATGGGGTGTCTAAAGGGGGATGGTCGAGTTGGGATCTGTCGACGGGGTGTCGGAACCACTGAACAAATAGGCAGTCGTAATGAGAGTACATTCTATATCAGATCTTTCGGGTAGCTTGTACTCTACGAAGATATCGACACTTGTGTCGGGGATGAAAAGATCCCATCTCGGAATGTGAGGAGACCAAAAAGGATCTTGACCTTCAGGGCCTATGAACGGTCTGGTTGGTACTCCAGAAGTTTCAACAATAAAATCTCCGGAAGAATTTACCCAAAAAATACGTCTCTCGGAACTCTGAGGAATTCAAGAAGTCTCTAGAGAATCAGAGCCTTCCACTCATGGAGTGGCGGTGTCTTGGACCTCATTCTATTGAGGAGAGTCCTCCAGTGGGTTGGTAGGCAAGGGTTGAGAACCTCCTATATCTTCTAGGGGTATTCCTTGCATTCTACGTGAGCGACGTGGAGGGTCAATGTTGGCGAAGCTAAATATATTGCACAAGAAAATCAATGGCCAACTTATGGAAACAAACAACACACGCTAGTAAAATCTAGGAATCAAAAGCAAGAAAACAAGACCTTCTTATTCCAAAGTCACTAGTTGGTGATGAAATCCAACATCATGAGGTTGAGACAAGAAGGGGTTGGGTTACGGTGGAAAAGTTACATTGACGACCTGCTTAACGGACTTACACCCTGGTGCAAGCTCTCATACATAATCATGGGTATAACTTCCTAGGAGCTTGAGTGAGTCTGGCCAACTTCAATTCTAGGTACTGTGAAGACTTACCCCTCCACAATCACCTTGTGTAAGACTCTAAGAAGATAGGCTACTAAAGTTACCACAAACAACAATGATGTTTGGGGAAACAGTCGACAGTCCGATCCAAACACAAGGGCATGGTATCTAGCTCGAAATCAACTTGAGAGGCTTCCACTCATCATTGTGGGTATACCTTCAAGCAACCCTTGTAATACGTGCAATCTCTACACTGAGATCAACAAAGTAGGGTGAGTAACTCTGTCAATCTCAATGTGACCTCAGGTTTGACCCTTGTGTGAGAAGGGCTTCCCAAGACAAAATGTTGCAAATGGAATTTGACACTCCCTATCACAAGATACTATTGTGTGTTTTGTGCTTTGGAGAGTGTGTCTCACTGCCTATTCCAAAGATCTAGCCTAGTTAATGTTGGTGTAAAAGAGCCCTAGAAAATGTTACTAGTTGAATTGTAAAATTTCACAATATTATTAAAGGTCATTGTTACTCAAGAGGGATATGGGAATGAAACCAATGTTGTTTAAGACTTTGATCCAATAATGCATAAATAGAAATGAATGATACAAACCTTCGTTCAATGAATTCTATCTACACCAGGGGAAAAATAAGTTTTTTGGAACAATGCAAACTACGATGTACAATTCCCTTTTTAAATATAGTACCAAACAATCATCAACAATGTAATTGCACTATTCGTTCTCTTTCAATATTTCAAACGCCAATATTTTTCGAATAAATGATTGCTTACAAGACTTAAAAGACTTCAAATTTTTTTTTTTTAGAAACCAAAAAAAAAGGGGTGGAACTAAGAAAGGGTAAGAAACCAATGAAAATAAAATACTCAACAAACATCCAAATCGATCTTTCAATGAAGATAAAAACACAAAATGACAAGAAAATGTTTCTTCAAATGTGAACAAGAATTTTTTTTCTGATCATTAAGCAATCCAGAAGATGTAATCAACTTACAAATTCAAACCCAAAACAAGATCTTTGATCGAGAAAGCACTCAGACTCAAATCCAGAGATTATATCATTGTCGACCAAAAAAAAGATCGAAAAAGATCAAAAGAGAGGTGTTCGATCTCCAAAATCAATCAAGATCAAGTTGAAACAATCAAAAGCATTCAAGGACTGGTATAAAAAATATTTTTCCAGCTGACTGAAACAGAAACTGGGCAATATTAAAGGTCAAGACCCAATCCAAGAAAGTTTTCAAATTCCACCACGGGAAGACAGTATAACACAGTGCATAAATGAGTGATTTCCATAGGCCAATAGTCATGCAAGTTGCAAAAATACCGCACTGAAACAAACCACTAGGGTGCGGAAATGGAAGGTTTCTATGGGCTACCAATAGGGTGTAGTGCAGAAGCGTTCCATAAAATAGAAAATTTTGGAAAAAGACAAAGGTTCTCAGGAAAATTTTAAACCCAGTGAGTCTAATTAGATCTCCCACAGACTCAGAGGCTAAAATAGAATGTAAAAGATAGGCTATAAGAAAATGGCCAATGAAAAAGCACAATCAAGTTGTACTTTCCCCAGTGGATTCGCCAATTTTGTTAATGGGTAAATTGGTAGATGCAGACATGAACCAATCCCCCTAGATCCACCTATATCTAGAACAAAACAAGAAGAAACAATACACTTTCCCTAGATTGTGATCATTGAATTTAATTACCAAAAGAGGAATAGATAGCATACCTTATGAATCGCTTCCTTATGTCTTTTTTGATCCTCCTTTTCTCCAATGCTCCTACGAGATCAGATCTGTAATAACACAAATCAACCAAGGTGAAATTAGCAATAGAGAAATTCAATGATAACCTAAACATGTGATCAAGGAGTCATGTAATAAAATATCAATCATTTTATGGGAAAGAGACATTCCATCGTATTATATTAATGAAAGGTAGAAGATACAACCGAATTGCCTTGATGTCTCATGTTCCCTTTCAGTGGCCCTTCATTTTGACACACACATACATTTGCTCCGACCTTTTGTATGAAGACTTATCTCAAAAACTTGATGGATGAATGGAGACCTCAAGTATCACTTGAAATAAGATTCTTCACAATATTTAGTCTATTCTTTCCTCAATCTCTATGCTTTTTTATGCTTGTACCTCTAACCTTTTCCATGAGAAGCCTATCATTATATAGGAGAATCTAAATTGGTTAAAGAGATGAGGATTATCCCATCAAATCAGAGAAGTCAGTAGGATCGTAACCACACGAATGGCACTTCATATTTTCAGAAGATTCCACTTCTAGAAGCTCCTAGAACTTCTTTCCTCTTTTAGTTTCAAAGCGTCGCTGTGACCTGCCTATGTATCAGCCTGTGGAAATCACGTGGACTGTCTATAGTACAGCATGTGAAAATTAGGGATTTTCACAATGTGTAAAGGGATCTGCCTGTGACGACCTTCCAAAAATGCGTCATGCAAGGGTGGAAAGAGGTTTATTTTCTCAGGCAAAAGATTATATTGGGAACCTGAACACATGTTTATGTAACAATCATCCGATTTTCGCACTGTGTAAAGGGATCTGCCTATGACAACCTTCCAAAAATACATCGTGCAAGGGTTGAAAGAGGTTTCTTTTCTCAGGAAAAAGATTATATTGGGAACCTGAACACATGTTTATGTAACCATCATCAGGGTGACCAAAATAATGTGTAACAAGGGCCCACATGAAGTTTGATGTTTCACCTTCTAGGGTTAGGATTTTCGATGTCTAGGGTTTTGTCATTCATGAGTAATATAAAAAAGGCCTATGGAGCCTCATTGTAATCCATTCTGCTTAGATGGATGCACATAGTAGCCACATCTCTTCTCAGAGATAACTACCACCTTTCGAGCAAGTTTTTAGTTCTGTAGTTTTATAGTTTCATCCTATTTCATTATTTAATAGAAGATATTGTTCACTGGATATTTGTGTTATTCTTCATATCTTTGTGTTTATTGTATTCAATCTGTTCATCGGTTCGTTCCGCTCCTAAATCTAGATCAACAACAGACATAACAACACCTATAAATCAAATATAATCTCAAGTATGTTAGATAAATGGAAATACTAACAAAAAGGAAGGCTAGAATCCTACCTCATCCGAACATCCAAAGAAGACCATGATTGAGCTTTTGTTCCAATGATTGATACCTATGACTTGTCTTCAACATTCAATAAACACAAGCATATGGAAATTATATGAAACATTACCATATAAACTAGCATAATCCATTAACATGTATAAAAAATATTCCCATGGAAAGTAATACAAATATTTACAACATATAATTGGACTAGAAAATAGTATTTCTATTAACGTAATCAACATAACTATATACGTGACAAACTTGTGTATCCACACATATCAGAATTGAGACACTAAGTCCCTCCATCTAGGCCTTCACCACTTCAATCCTCCACAAAGGCATGTTCACAAGTAGTAGGAGTGATTGAGTTTCTCCTTCTCACGATAGAAAGAGATTGGGGAATGAACACAAAATAATTTTAGACTTTCAAGGACAAAGGGATGCAGAATCAATATGAAGTGAGATTTCTCTAGAGTGTCTTTTCTCTCAATGATGAATAATCTTCAAGGCCTGTATATGGCTCAATTTATAGCCTTCAAATGGACTTGAAGGGTTGAGTCAGAGTGTTTCCATTATGTGGAAGGTAAATGATCATATATCTCATGACTTTACATGGAAACCCTATTGGACACACCTACCACACTTAGAGGGGGAGGTGAATGAGTGTGGGGATCTTTTTCCCAAAACTTCCATCTTACACAAAAACTCCTTAGTTAACATTCAACATTTGCTCATTACTCATTGTTGTCATTTAAAATTAGTTATATGTGAATACATATCAAAAACATATATCAACAACATATCATCAACAAATCATCGAGGTGGCACTACTTGGAACCTCTCAGAAAAGGAGTTATAGAAAAAATGACACACCTTGCTGAATTCTGGCTTATTCTAGAGAGCGATCTTGTAGAGAGTGCCCCACACCAAATATTTGTTTAATTGATATGAAAATATTACAAAAAATACTAAAGAATGTACCCTAACCAAAACATTTGGTCTCATTGAATTGGGATTTGTTATGAAGAAGTTATGACCTTTTTACCCGAAACACCTGTTTTTGACTAGTTTCAAGACTAGCCACTAACCCTATTTTCCATGGAGTGTAACTCCCAAAATACAACGACCCAAAAGATGAATTTTGTACCATAGATACTTGTGTATTTTTTCTCAATGGCATAGCAATTTCATGGTCTAAATCATTATATAAAACAAATTATAGAGAAAATGGTGAGATGACTTGTAAATAACATACCTTAGAAAGCATCATCAAAAGAATTTATCCTCCCTTGAATTTAGGCCCTCTTTTCTTCACCTTCCTTCTAAAATTAGGCTTAGATATCCTTTTTTACCTTAGTCACCTATATATCTTCAATATTCTCAAGTGTTCCACACCAAAAATTCTCAAGAAGTTCTCACAAGAAGCTTTCCATCAATACTCCAAACGATATTCTCACACGAAGCTCTCCATTGATCCACAAAAAGGATGATCTACAAGAGACCATTGCTATCTTATTTATAATTTCATCCTCTAGGTCACGCAACCCATTTTTAGGTCACTTAACCCATTTCTAGGTCACTTAACCTATTTTCCTTATGTTATGGTTAACCACTTTCCATAAATAGAAATTTCTCCAATATTTTATCATTTAAATATTCCTTCTTGATTTTTTCATTTCTCTTTATTATTTAAATAATCTACCTTGACTTTGTTACCTTACTTTATCATTTAAATAATTATTTATTCCTTTAGGTCACTTAACCCATTTCTAGGTCACTTAACCTATTTTCCTTATTTTTAGGGTTAACCACTTTCCAAAAATAGAAGGTTCTCCAATACTTTATCATTTAAATATTCCTTCTTGATTTTGTCACCTTACTTTATCATTTCTTGATTT
>JZKD02S1673918.1:272407-285091 GCA_000966675.3 Picea glauca | reverse complement strand
TGAAACAAAAGAAACTAAGGCTGATGACAATAGACAATTAATTCCTACTTTGACACAGGGCACAACTCCATCTGAAAGCATGACTCCATCAAAGAATCCAAGCAAGAGAATACAAAAAAATCATCCTAAAGAACTAATACTTGGTGACTTAAATGCAGGTGTTGGAACAAGAAGCAGAAGACAAGAATCCACCTCAACTCATGGACATGTATCTTTACTTTCTCTGATTGAACCCAAAAGTATTGAAGAAGCAATTAAAGATGAATACTGGATGAACACAATGAATGAAGAACTTATTCAAATAGAAAAGAATAAGACATGGGAATTGGTTCCTAGACCTTTGAATAAGAATGTCATAGGGGCTAAATGGGTTTTCAGAAATAAGATGGATGAAGTAGGTAAAATAACTAGAAACAAGGCTAGATTGGTTTGTAAAGGGTATGCACAGGTAGAAGGAATAGATTATGGAGAAACTTTTTCTCCTGTTGCAAGAATGAAATCCATTAGACTGATTCTAGCTTATGCCAGTTCTAAATACATTAAAGTTTACCAAATGGATGTAAAGTCTACATTTTTGAATGGTGATTTAGAGGAAGAAGTATATATGGAACAACCAGAGGGTTTTCAGGTACAAGAAGTAGAACAATATGTTTACAGGTTGAAAAATGCATTGTATGGGCCGAAGCAAGCACCAAGGGCTTGGTATTCCATACTTGACAATTACTTGAGGCAACAAAGATTCAAGAAGGGTAACACTGATAGTAATCTATATATTAAAGAAGAAAATGATAGCCTGATCATTGTTGAGATATATGTAGATGATATAATTTTTGGTAGTGATGATAATAGGCTTAGTAAAACGTTTGTTGAAAGTATGCAAAAAGAGTTTGAGATGTCCATGCTAGGAGAAATGAATTTTTTCTTAGGCTTGCAAATTACTCAATCTGATAAATGTATTTCCATTTCTCAAACCAAGTATATAAATGAAATGCTTAAGAAATTGCAGATGGAAGATTCCAAACCAGTTGGCACTCCCATGGTTACTGGATGTAAATTAAGCAAGTTTGATGATACTAAAGATGTTGATTAGATAGTATACAAATATATGATTGGTAGTCTTCTTTATGATACAACTACAAGACTTGATATTATGCATGCAGTTTGTCAAGTTGGCAGGTTTCAGGCTTCACTAAAAACTTCTCATCTACTTGCAGTCAAAATAATTTTCAGATATCTTAAGGGGACAACAGAGTATGGTTTGTGGTATCCTACAGGTAATCAACTTGATTTATATGCTTTCACTGATGTTGATTGGGCAGGTTGTGCTGATGACAGGAAGAGTACTAGTGGAACAACATTTTTTCTTGGAGGATGTCTTGTAAGTTGGTCAAGTAAAAAACAATCAACAGTGTCTTTGTCTACTACTGAAGCATAATACATAGCAACAACAACTTGTTGCACTAAGGTTCTATGGATGAAACATATGCTGGAAGATATAAATATTCATTATGATGAACCTATACCTATCTTCTGTGATAATACCAATGCAATTATTATTTCTAAAAATCCTGTTATGCATTCAAAAACAAAGCAAATTCCCATTAAATTTCATTTTCTAAGAGAGCAGGTTATGTCTAAAGTTATTAAAGTGGAATATGTTGGCACAAAGGATCAGATTGTAGATGTATTTACTAAACCTTTACCTAAAATGCAATTTGAAAGTCTCAGGGATCAGTTGGGGGTTTACCCTCTGTAATTTCATTTCATTCTCAAAGATTGCAAGGGTTTCATTATAAAATCAGACTACACAGGTTTATTGACTATTATTAATAGGGGAAGTTGCTAATGAAATGATACATCTTTGCAAGTGGTTTTTGTTTTCTTAGGGGGAGTATGGTTGATTCCTTTGTCATAGATGTCAAAAGGGGGAGAAGAGATTTAAAGTTTTCCATCAATGCCAAAGGGGGAGTTTGTTGGCAGGGATTGTAGTTTGCACAGTTCGCACAGGACTTGGTTTTGTCATTAATGTCAAACTTTAAAATTCCAAAGGGGGAGTTTGTTGGTCAGTTTTCATAGGTACCGTAGATCAGTTTGCACAGACACGGTGGTTCCTAATTCAAAGATAAACATGCCTCTCAACATACCGAAACATGAAACTGCGAAGAACCCGAGAGGTGAGATTTTGGTTATAACTCGAGGTCACATGTGAAACGAGCTTTGGAAGAGGAATCAGTACCTTTAGCTTGAATTTCAGAGATCGAAGATTAACCAGTACATGATATGTCACTCCGAGAGTTTCTATTTTGGGATTTTTTCATGGTAAGCAAAAATTCTAACATCACGAAGTCTCGAATGTCGAAATACTGAAAGGGACACATGTCACATGATCTATGGTTTCGAGAGTTTTGAATTGTTGAAGGTCATGAAGACCTGATAGCCAAAATAACGAAACCCCGACAACCATCCATCTCGATGAATGATTAAGTCATATCCATTGGATTAAGCATTGGAGGGGTAATATAAGAGTCGTATATGACCGTTGATCTGTCCTCGAGAAGTTAACGAGAACCATCCGATCTATGTCCACCAGATCAAATGTGAAGCAGTCAGATCATTTCGGGGTTCGTGACTTGGTGTGTCGAAACACTTCATCACAAAAATGCTGAAACGTCGAAATGCGAAATGTTGAAATACCTTTTTGGGGGTTTGTGACTTGGAGTGTTGAAACACTTCATCACAGAAATGTCGAAACGCTGAAATTCCTTTTGGGGGGTTCGTGACTTGGAGTGTCGAAAAACTTCATCACAAAAATGTTGAAATGCTGAAATACCTTTTTGGTGTAGGCAGTGGTTACCACTGATGGTCATGTGAGAGGGAGGATCTAGCACAAAGATATGCTCTATTTCGGGATTCGTAACTTGAAGTGTCAAGACTCTTTGACACAGGATTTCTGAAATTCGAAATGTGAAATGCATTTCAATTAACCTATGGTCACAGCCAATGGACTTATGGGTTAGCACAAGTGGCTTGCCAAAGCGCTTAAGGGTTATTCCGTGCTAAAAAATCAAAACAGATGTATGTTCATCAAATGGTGTTGGTTAAATATTTAAACTGATCATGTGGATATTGTTCGTCTTGATGCCTTGGCCAATAATAATTATTGTAAGGAAGTTATTCAATTATTGTAATTGATTCTTTGAAGCCTTGGGGTTCGATTGTATGCGCTAATGATACAGGAAGATGTATAAAGTGATTGTGGCAAGAAAAGAGGAAGAGAGGATTATGGGATATATATGGATCTGTAAAATTTGAGGAAGAGAAAAGATAGAGGAGGGAAGACACATACACAAATTGATAAATCTAAGTGGTCTGGTCAAGAATGAATTGTGATATGAATATAAAAAACAGAGAGGATTTGAATACTTAATCTTTGACAGAGAAGATAAAGAGTTGGTTTGCAAGTTCTTAGTGACTGATAATGATTTTAGGGTGGTAGGGAGGAGCAAGGGGAGACTGTAAAAGTCTCCTGTACAAGTTGGTGTTTGTACATCTGGGAGTTGTAGCTTCCATTCAGTAGGTGTTGAAGAAACAGAGGTAGCAGCCTCATCTGGGTTGTAGCTCAGATAAAATAAGAATGTAAAGAGAAGTTGGAGCTTGCCTTTCATTAATAAGAAGAAAAGGTTTTACCCTTTTGGGTTTCCTCATGAAAATATTTGTGTCATTGTCTATTTATGTGATTTCATATTTATTTATTTGAATGATTTGAAACAAGACATACATTAAAAGGCATAATCTATGTTCATTGAGTAATCTGTTAAATAAAAAGAAAGAAATTTTATCTAATTGATTCACTCCCCCCTCTCAGTTATGTTATCCTGTGTAAAAAAATATTCTTCAAATGCTATTGATTCAGTAAATATTCAATATGAAAAGCCAACAGTCATCTTAGGACCTTTGATATAATATAGATATGATTCATCCCCAATAATGTTGGTGTTGTAGTGGTCTTTGTTTCACCTGCTCAAGAGACTATATCTTTGTCCTACAAGCTAGAATTTGAAACTACCAATAATGTGGCGGAGTATGAAGCTCTTGTTCTGGGTTTAATGGTTTCAAAAGACATGGGTATTAAAGAGATATCAATATTTGGGGATGTTAAATTGATTGTCCATCAGATAAAAAAACTTTATCAAACCAAGCACCCTAGGTGTAGATCTTATACAAATGAAGTGTGGGACCTATTTGATAATTTTTCTTAGCTTTCAACATTTCATTTATTCCAAGAGAAGAGAATATCATGGCTAATTCTTTGGCTATATCAAAAAGAAATTTCATAGTCCCTTTGCCACCTAAACTCAAGTATGATGTAGAAGTCAAATACAAGCCCCTTTATACTTGACAATGTCAAGCATTGGAAGGTGTTTTAAGATGACCTTGAGATCAAAAGATTCCTTGAGACTATTGATGAGTTTTTTGCATTACACATTGATCAAAATCATGGCTCTGAAAATAATCCTCATGCTAATGTTTTTCTAAACAAAATTGCTAATCACCATATTGTTCAATTGCCTAGAAACCACATTCCAAAAGGACTAGTTCCTTTGGAAAGATTATTTGACATAAATGACGTGGCAATGAAGGGTAAAGGGTCAACTGATGATGCTGATGTAACTGAATGAAATGTGGGTATAGAAAGAGATCCAAAATATGTCAAGTTGTCAAGCAACTTGTCAAGGGAACAAAGGGCTGAATATGCTGAGTTGTTAAAAGAGTTTGCTTATGTGTTTGCTTGGACTTATGAAGATCTCAGAACACACGACACAAGCATCATAGAGCAGAAAATCCCATTGAAGGAAGATACCAAACCATTTAGGTAGAAGTTCAGTCAAATAAATCCTATGTTGCTTCTTCTTATGGAAAAAGAGGTAAAAAATATTTTAGATGCCAAAATTATTATTCCTTTGAGGTATTCTGAATGGGTGGCCAACTTGGTCCCAGTGAGAAAAAAGAATGGAGAAATCAGACTTTGTGTCGATTTCCGAAATTTGAACAGAAGCTCTAAAAAGGATAATTATCCCTTGCCCAAGATGGAGCACATATTACAGAGGGTGACAAGTGCATCTAGGATGTCTATGATTGATGGATTTTCTGGCTACAATCACATCTATGTCTTGCCAGAAGATAGAGAGAAGAAAACCTTCACCACTCCTTGGAGTACATTCATGTACGCTAAGATACCCTTTGGATTGATGAACGTAGGGGAGAATTTTCAATGAGCCATGGACATAACCTTTATTGGAGAGAAGGACACGTTTGTAGTTATCTATTTAGATGACATAACGATGTTCTCACAATCTAATAAAGAACATTATGATCATTTAAAAAAGGTTTTCTTGAAATGCAGAAAATTTGGCCTCTCTTTATATCCAAAAAAGTCATTGTTTGCCATGAAGGGGGGGGGGGATTATTGGAGCACATTGTGTTAGTTGAAGAGGTAAGTATTGATTCCAGCATAGTAGAATCCATCCAAACCTTGTCACTCCCTAGATCAAGAAGGAAGTTCAGTATTTCTTGGGAAAAAATATTTTTTTGAGAAGGTTTGTTTCAAATTTTGTTGAGTTGGTAAAGTACATTACAACCATGTTGAGGAAAGGAAATGAAATCAAATGGACTGCTGAATCTCGTAATTATTTTGATAAAATAAAGAAATCCTTGACTGAAGCCCCTGTGCTCATTAGTCTCGACTACTCCAAGGATTTTCTGATTTTTTATTTTGCTTCATTTGACATAGTAGCAACTATTTTATTGCAGAAAAATGTTGAAGGGTTAGAGCAGCCCATTGCTTTTTTCAGCAGGGCATTGAGAGATGCTGAAATAAAATATGAAATCATGGATAAACAGGCCTATGCATTGGTCAAATCTCTCAAGGATTTCAGAGTTTATGTGTTGCATTCAAGAGTCATTTCATATGTCCCTTCAACTTTTGTGAAGGAAATTATCATTCAACCTGACATAGATGGAAAAAGGAGCAAGTGGATTGCCAAAATCCTTGAATTTGGTCTTGAAATAAAGCCCACCAAATTGCTTAAAGGCCAAGGTTTAGCCAAGTTGTTGTATGAATCTAATTGCAAAGATTTGGGGGTAAATTTCATCAACACTTTCTCAGAAAATCAACAGGATGAATTGTCTGATAAAGGTTCTCAAGTCTGCCCTCCCTTGGCAGATTGCATCTG
Source organism: Picea glauca (assembly GCA_000966675.3). Classification (NCBI taxonomy): domain Eukaryota; kingdom Viridiplantae; phylum Streptophyta; class Pinopsida; order Pinales; family Pinaceae; genus Picea; species Picea glauca. The sequence goes on along the minus strand of JZKD02S1673918.1, from coordinate 278,858 downwards.
GTACAAGGAAATTATATTTTTTCTATAGAAATTGCAGCCTCCTGATGGTATGGAAAAGAAAAAGGTGAGATATTTAAAGCTCAATTAAATTAAATATTTTCTTATTGATCAAGTCTTGTATTGGAAAGATCCTTTATGAGTGCTCTTGAGATGCCTAGACCCATAGGAAGCCCAAAAGATTATGTCTGATTTTCATGAAAGTTTATGTGGGGGGAATCCCTTTTGGAGAAACAATGCATATAAGATTCTTAGGGATGGGTACTTCTGGCCTAGTTTATTCATCGATGTTTTTGCAAAAATCAGAGCTTGTGTCAAGCATCAGAAATTCTCTGGAAAGCCTCAAGTATTTTCCATTGAAGCATGTGGTAGCTTCAGGACCCTTTCAGCAATGGGGCCTATATTTTATTGGGGAAATTCATCCCGCTTCTAGTGGTCATAATAGGTGGATATTGATTGCAACAGATTACTTTACTAAGTGGATAAAAGCCATCCCCACAAGGAATGATTCCCACAAGGTGATAATTGGATTTCTTGAGGATGTTATGGCAAGGTTTGGTTGTTCGAACATAATTGTCACTGATAATGCTTCTTCTTTCAAGGATGAACCATTGATCCATTTCTGTGAACATTTTGGAATTGCTTTGATGCACTCTACTCCTTAATATCCCCAAGGGAATGGACTGGAAGAGTCCTTTAAAAAAACCCTTATAAAGATTATAAAGAGACTGTTAGAGGACAACACGAAAGCATGGGATTCAAAGCTCAAATTTTCTTTGTGGGCCGATAGAGTGACAACGAAGAGATCTTTGGGTGTGTGTCCTTTCTAGCTTGTGTATGGAATTGAAGCCATATTTCCTTCTTAGATTTCCTTTCCTGTGGCAAAATTCTTCCAAGGCTACCAAGGGGAGCCTGATGATATGATCAGAAGAATACAACAACTGGTAGAAGTGAAACAGACTTAGAAGAAACTATTGGATAAAGCACATGACCATCAATAGAAGATCAAGCAGGCCTTCAACGGGAAGGTAAACAAAGAGGATTTCCAGCTGGGAGATCTAGTGCTGAAGTGGGATGCACTGAAGCAAGACAAAGGAAAGCACGATAAATTTGAAGCCTTGTGGATCGGTCCCTTCAACATTTTAGAGGTATTTTCAAATAACACTTAAAGTTGCAAAATTTGGAGGATGTAGAAGTTTTTGGTGGCCCTGTCAATGGGAATTTTATGAAAAAATACTTTGCTTGAGCTAGGAGTGGCTTTCCATGCCATTGTAAATATCATTTTTCTTTTATTTTTGTTTTAATAAGTGAACCCATAGCCCTATGATAAGGCACCAGAACTACTTGTTCTTGGCAACTCACAGGGAGCATGCCATCCCCTGTGGATCCAATGTTATCACACTAAGTTGCCTTGGGTCTTTAGCCCTTAGTTTTAAATTTTCTAATCCATTAGATTTTTTTATTTTGATTTGTTTCTTAAAGGTGTGATTTACTTAGGTTACCTTGAATAAGTGAAGACTTAAGTCATGACTCAAGTTTTCATCCTCATATAAATTTTTGGCCTAGGTTCATTTTTCTTGGTTTATGTTTTGACCCACTTCATGACTTGACATTAAGCCTGACTCATCCCATGACTCACTTGACTTAACATGTCACTATCCTCACTTATACATTTGTATCCTTTCCATGCTGTCCCTTTGTCCTCTTATAATGGTCAAATCAAATTTTTGAAAAGGGAGCACTACCAACTCATTAGGAGTTTTTGTAGTTCACTCCCTGTCCTTCATCCTTTACCATGATTTGTTATTATAGCATTGATGTCACGTCTGCCTTATTTTCAGCACCATGGTTAGTTACAATATACCTTCGAGGATTCAGTCTTTATGAGCTTGCTAACGGTTTTCAAATTTTGAAACTTCAAAACTCCACACTACAAAAACTACTAGTTCAGACCAGTTGGCAGTGGTGCTACAAGATCAGATGTTGAGGTGGATTCAGAGGCTGAGTTTCTTGTGATAATATCCTAAACATTTTTTGAAATCTGAGTTATCATCATTCTCCAGGTATTCCATGGTTTCCCTCATCTGCATATCAATTTCAAGGAGCAATTATCACTTGAAGTTTTGGTAGCGATCATGCCTGCATAATTGGAGGTCTTTTCCCTCATACTATCCTATCAGTCTTTCTTTCACCCAAACCTACAGTCACCATCCCATGGTTTTCAGTTGTAATCCATCCATTTACCTTGCTCTCGAGTTTTGAATACCTAAGGAAAATTCACCCCTTGTATGCACTCTGTGCTACCTAAAATCACTGTTGAACTATGCTTCCTTTTCCTCTACTTCCTCTACCATTTGAATTGGGGTGTTTTTAGCCAGTTTTAAACAGTCAAAGGGAGGGAAATTTGCAGCCATTTTTTTCCTAATCCAGTGTGCACTATCAATTCCTTATTTAAGTATGCCTCCTTTGTTTTCCTAGCCATCACTGCGCCATAGCTTTTGAAATTTCATCCTAGACTATGGAGACACCTCAGAAGAAGAAATTACACAAGGGAGGTACTGTGGTTAGAAATGAGCTTGTAGATATGCATTTGTTTGAGGTAGATCCCATGGCTAGTTTTTCAAAGGGTGGGTTGCCTTACTTTCTGTCAGAAAATGAAAAGGGTTCATCTTGAGGTGGCAAGGCAATTTGCTTCACATTTTGATGGCCCAAATACTAAGGTATGGGACCTAGAGTTTGAGGTGTCGGAAACCTCCATTTTAGTAGCCATAGGGATTCCTATCACATGAGAGAAATGGTTTAAATCCATGGCCTAGAATGCAACCTTTTCCAAAGACTTCCTTAAGCCAGAGTATTAGACTGACAACCTGTCCAAAGGGGTACCAAGAAGTCATCTAATTGAAGAATTTGATAAGATTTTGAAGATCATTAACATTAATGTTTATTCCATTATTATAGTTCTTTGCATTTCAATAGATAACAACAACATCAGAATAAGATCACTGAGAAATACACATTCACAAGAGACACAACATTTATCCTGGGAAACCCTCTAGGGGAATAAAACCCATCAAAACTTCCTTAATATAGATAGCCAATACAATTTCAAGAGATCTCTATGATAAAACAAAAAGTCCTCTCCAAGATATGCGCCACTCTCTCTCTCCTTTGCCGGTAACAGATCAAAACTTGTCTCTCAAACTCAGCAAGTGAGTTATATTCAAATGAGGCACTAGCCTCCTTTATTCATACAAGTCTGGCACGTGTGAAGTGTCTCTTCACTAGCAGGGTCGACTTCTCAGACTGGGTGGGTAAACCCACCTTTATTATATTTCTGGGTCTCTTTATTAACTGTTGGGGATGACTTCTTATTCTGCCTATTACAATTGTCTTTTGACCAATCCGCAAAAGGGGATTTGGTCCTATTACAATAACTGACATGATCAATCCTCGATGGGGATTGATCCTACAAATAATATATCAATAATAATAAGAATACTCTTTGCAGTTACATTATTTCAACACTCCCCCTTAACAAGAAGGGTATTCCTCAACAACATCATGCAAGAGAGAGATGACATCATCATCAACAACAACAGGTAGGAGGACAACATCATCAATATCATCTTCGCTGGTGTATCTATAAATCATCGAAAGTTTTCTTCATAAACAACATCATCATTTTCAAAGGAATTCCATCATCATCTGCATCAATATGTATTAGTATAAAAACTGATACATCATCATCATCACAGCACAAGGTTGGCCCATCACAGTACTAGACTAGCTCTATGTCACAACTATTAAGCTGGTAGCTCAGTGCAAGCCACATCTTGCTTTACGGCTAACAACTAGGTCAGAAGCAAGGTATACATCATCTTGCTTTACGTCTAACCACTGGTTCAGAAGCATGGAACACATCATCTTTCTTTACATCTAACAACTAGGTCAGAAGCAAGGAATGCATCATCTTGCTTTACGTCTAACAACTAGGTCAGAAGCAGGGAATCACACACATCATCTTGCTTTACATCTAACAATGAGGTCAGAAGCAAGGAATCATCTTGATTTACGTATAACAGCGAGGTCAGAAGCAAGGAACACACACATCATCTTTCTTTACGTCTAACAATGAGGTCAGAAGAAAGGAATCATCTTGCTTTACATCTAACAACGAGGTCAGAAGCAATGAACACACACATCATCTTGTTTTACATCTAACAGCGAGGTCATAAGCAATGACTCATCTTGCTTTATGTCTAACAGAGAGTTTAGAAGAAATGACTCATCTTGCTTTATGTCTAACAGTGAGGTCAGAATCAAGGAACACACACATCGTCTTGCTTTACGTCTAATAGAGAGGTCAGAAGCAATGACTCATCTTGATTTACATCTAATAGCGAGGTCAGAAGAAAGGAACACACACATCGTCTTGCTTTGCATCTAACAACGAGGTCAGAAGCAGTGAATCATCTTGCTTTATGTCTAACAGTGAGGTCAGAAGCAAGGAATACACATATACTCCCCCTTTCAGGGAGAGTCCTTTCAAACTATACCAAGCTTATCTCGAAAGTGTTCAAACTTTACACGAGATAGAGGTTTGGTCAACACATCAACAACTTGCTCATCCGTGCTAACATACAGGAGCTTCAAGGCTTCTCTCTACACCATGTCATGGATGTAATGATAGCGAATCTCTATGTGCTTCGACCTATCATGGAATATGTTAGAAAAACAGGACCGTGGAGCAATAAAATAAAACAAATAAGGAATCAAAACATAGAAGATACACAATACAATAGACACACAGATTTATGTGGTTCACCCAGTGTGGGCTACGTCCACCAGAGAAATTGCCAGGTCCTTCCTTTATTATTATCCAACATATGAAGGGATACAAACTACAACAAACCCACTGTAACTTCCTCTTCTTTCTCTCACAATCTCCTATCTCAGAATATAATGTTCGCCATCAACCATAGCCGCAATACATTTCCCTCATAAAAGAGAGTTGCCTTCTAGGGAAAAAAACCCTAACATAATCTCTATCATTAGATCTGTGACCTTATAATGAATGGTCCAGATTTACAATGAAATTGCAATATACATTTACAAGGCAATTTTTCCTTTGGGGGCTTCGCCCTCGAACTCCCACTGGGGGCCTGCTTTCCCCCAGACGCCCCAGTTGGGGGGATAGCACCCCTGGAACCCACAAAGGGGGTACCCCACCTCTGCACTCTCCCATGTGGAAGAGTGTACATACTTCTGGGGTGTAAATACTTCATGGGGTATAAACACGGTTGAAAGTAAAGGACCTCTGAATCAGGAAGATAATCAGGCTCCACAACCAACAATCTCCCACTTGGATACTGATCTCAACAACTCCACCGCTGTTGTATATGATGGACTCTGAACCTTCTTGGACCTGGCAAATTTCTCATCTTCATCTTCATTCTTGAATACCAACTGAAACTGAGCAAGAACTCAGTTTCTCCCTGGTTACTCCCTTTGTTAACATGTCTACAGGATTTTGGCTAGTGTGTATCGTTTCCAACTTCAAATGTCCATCTTCCAAGGCAGATTGTATGAAGTGGTACCTCAATCGTATATGCTTAGTATTCTAATGGAAGGTTGAGTTCTTTGTAAGATGAATGGCACTCTCACTGTCACAGTACAACCGATTATTCTCTTGCTTCTTTCCCAATTCCTCCATAAACCTCTGTAACCAAATCATCTCTTTACTAGCCTCTGTAGCAGCAACATATTCTGCCTCTATTTTTGAAAGTGCAACAACCTTTTGCAGTTTTGAAATCCAACTTACTGCAGTTCCACCTATAGTAAAAACATACCCTGTGGTTCTCCTCCTATTGCCTTTATCACCTGCCATATCTGAATCAACATATCCCTATAGAAAAGTGTCTGAACCTCCAAAAAATAATGCATGAGTAGTAGTTCCTCTCAAATACCTGAGAATTCACTTTAATGCCTCCCAATGTTCTTTACCTAGATTGTTCATATATCTGCTCACAACTCCCACTGCATGTGCAATATTTGGTCTTGTGCAAACCATTGCATACATCAAGCTGCCAACTGCTAATGAATATGGGACCTTAGCCATGTATTCTATCTCCTCCTGTGTCTTGGGACACATTTTCTTAGTCAATTTGAAATGGCTGGCCAAAGGTGTACTAACTGGTTTTTCATTTTGCATTCTAAACCTCTCCAACACCTTTTCTGTGTACTCACCCTGAGACAATGTCAGTTTATGATTTTTCCTGTCTCTTGTTATTCTCATACCAAGGATTTTATTTGCAGCACCCAAATCCTTCATCGAAAATTAATTGGCTAATTTCTTCTTGAGCACATTTATATCCTACATATTAGACCCTACAACAAGCATGTCATCTACATACAATAGCAAGATAATAAAGCTTCCATTTTCTATCTTTTTAAA
>JZKD02S1673918.1:248466-270782 GCA_000966675.3 Picea glauca | reverse complement strand
TCAGAAATATTATCTACAGAAAGAATCAAAGCATCTTGTAACACATCACCTGTTACATTTGCTTCTTGATTTCTCTCTTGTTGTCCATCTCTTTGTTTCTTTGGAGCTTTGTAGTCTTTCTTCAGATGTCCTTTCTTCCCACAATTCCAACACTCTATCTTTCCAAGTCTGGATTTGGATCTACCCTTCCTAGAATTCCCATGATTCCCAAAACCATTTCCTCTATCCTTTTATCTTCCCCTGTTCTCCATGTTCAATGCATTTCTTGATGTCTCACCTGTGATTTTTCGTCGCATTTCCTCACTAAGGATAACACCAACAACATCATCAAATTTTAAAGTATTTGAACTAGAGACAGAGTTACTTACAACCATGACCAAGCCGTTCCAACTTTCTGGCAATGAGCACAAGATTAGAAGGGCCCTGACCTCATCATCAAAGTCCACTTTTACATAAATTAGTTGATTAGTAACCGTATTAAAATCATTTAAATGATCTACAACAGACCCACCTTTTCACATCTTCATATTAAATAATCTCTTCATTAGAAATACCTTATTGGATGTCGAGGGTTTTTCAAACAATTTGGCCAACGCGTCCATCAAACCCTTTGTTGTCTTTCTTTCGAAATATTGAAAGCCACCGACGCTGCCAGGCTCAACCGTATCATTCCTAGAGCCTTTCTATCAAGAATCTCCCATTCTTCATCCTTCGTAGCTACCGAATTCTTTTCTATTCTGCCCAATGGTAGGAATAGATCCTTTTAATATAAATAGTCTTCCATCTACATCTTCCATAAATGGTAGTTTTGGCCATTAAATTTCTCGACCCTAAAATTTCCATCTTCCGACATTTCTCCCACTCGAACCAGGAACCCTCTTTTCCTGTGAATTACCTTTCGCGCTGATACCGGTTATTATAAAAATAGGACCGTGGAACAATAAAATAAAACAAATGTGGAATCAAAACATAGAAGATACACAATACAATAGACACACAGATTTACATGGTTCACCCAGTGTGGGCTACGTCCACCAGAGAAATTGCCAGGTCCTTCCTTTATTATTATCCAGCATATGAAGGGATACAACCTACAACAAACCCGTTGTAACTTCCTCTTCTTTCTCTCACAGTCTCCTATCTCAGAATACAATGTTCGCCATCAACCATAGATTCAATACATTTCCCTCATAAAAGAGAGTTTCCTTCTAGGGCAAAAAACCTTAACATAATCTCTATCGTTAGATCTACGACCTTATAATGAACGGTCCATATTTACAATGAAATTACCATATACATTTACAAGGCAATTTTTCCTTCGAGGGCTTCACCCTCGAACTCTCACTGGGTTCCTGCTTGCCCCCAGACCCCCTAGCCAGGGGGATAGCCCCCCCGGACCCCGCAGAGGGGATACCCCCCCTCTGCTCTCTCCCACATGGAAGAGTGTACATACTTCTGGGGTGTAAATACTTCATGGGGTATTAACACGGCTGAAAGTAAAGGACCTCTAAATTAGGAAGATAATAAAGCTCCACAACCAATAGAATACAGGATTCTCTGTCATCTTTATGCAGCTCTTGTTGTCACATAGGATCATGGTTGCTTCCATCTCTAGGTCAAATAGACTGGTCAACAACTTTCAAAGCCATATAGCTTCGCAGCTAGCAGAACATGCGGCAATGTACTTTGCTTCCACTGTGCTGAGAGCAATACTGGATTGCTTCCTACTCTACCACCAGATCATGGCTGATCCCAAACTGAAACAACATCCAGAAGTGCTTTCTCTATCAGCAATGCTTCCTGCCCAATCTAAATCAATGTATCCACTCAATGTGAAATTATGATCTCCATCATAACTGAGACCACAATCTAATGTACCTTTAAGGTACCTCATCACATGTTTTGTAGCCACGAGGTAAACACGTTTGGGCTCTACTAGAAACTGACTCAAGGTGTTCATGGAAAAACAAATATCCGGTCTGGTGTTTGTCATGTACATCAATGATCCAATAATCTGTCTGTACAGTGTGGCATCAATCAAATCTGATGAAGTATCGACCAACAACTTCAGCTTCACTTCCATGGGTGTAGTCATGGACTTGCATTCCAGGATGTCGAATCTCTTTAAGATTTTGATTGTGTACTTCCCTTGGTTAAGGAAGATCCTCTCAGGACTCTGCCATACCTCAAGACCTAAGAAATAATGCATTAGGCCAAGGTATTTTATTTCAAATTCTGAGGCAAGTCTCTTTTTACATTCAACGATGAACTTTTCTTCTCCAGTTAAGAATAATTCATCCACATATAGCAGTAAGATCACTAGCTCATTATCCATAATTTTGAAGTAGATATTTGAGTCTGCTTTACTCTTGGTAAAGCCTAAGATCATCAAGAAACTGTCTATACGGCCATACCAAGCTCTAGGAGCTTGCTTCAATCTGTATAAGGATTTCTTCAATCTGTAGACATGAGACCTCCTGTCTTCAACCTCAAATCCTTGAGGTTTCTCTATATACACTTCCTCTTCGATGACACCATTTAGAAAAGTTGTTTTCATGTCCATCTGGTGCATATTCCACTTCATCTTAGCTGCAAGAGATATGATGATCCTGATCAAAGTGTATCTGGCCACTGGAGCGAATGTATCTTCATAGTCAATGCCTTCTTTATGGGAAAATCCATGAGCGGAAAATCTTTCTTTATACTTCTCAATACTTCCATCAGCAGCATGTTTTATTTTGAAGAGCCATCTGGAGGATACCACATCTTTATTCTTCGGTCTAGGAACTATTTCCCATACTTTGTTCTTCATTATGGATTGGTATTTCTCTGTCATGGCATCTGCCCATTCTTTTCTCTGAATGGATTATTCAAAGTAGGTAGGCTCCTCTTCTAGGAGATCACACATCAAAGCCGTATAACTGGAGAATGGCTTTGGTCTTTTCACCTATCTCGTAGTTCCTTTGAGGAACACCGTACTTCTCTCCATCTTGAATAATCTCTCTATCCCAAGCTGGATTTCTTTTATGGAGGATTGTCATCTTAGGAGGTTCTTATACTTCTACTATATCATGCTCTTCTAGAAGTTCCTCATCAGGGGAAGTTACGACTTCCCTCACTGGTTCTGTAGCTCTAGGAACTTCCCTCATTGCAGTATTCAGGTTTACAGGTTCCTCTTCATATACCTCTTCAAGTTGACATGTTTTAGATTTCTTGGGTGCTACATATTTATCAAAGGTCACATCCGTATAATTGATCTCAATGTGATATTGACCTGGTATATAGATTCTGAAGGCCTTGGATGCCTCACAGTATCCCACAAATATTCCCTTCTTTCCTGAAGGTTCCAACTTGTTTCTGTTTTCTTTAGGTATATAAATAAACATAGACAAATATTTTGAGATGTCTTACCTATGGCTTCTTTTTGGTGAACATCTCTTCCGGTTTATTGAGCCCAAGTGCACTATGGGATAATCGGTTCTGCATGTAAACAACTGCCATTGCTACTTCTGCCCATAAGCACATAAGAATATCTTGATCATGGATCATAGTCTTCACAGATTCTAGTATGGTTATGTTCTTTTGTTCAGCTACACCGTTTGATTCCAACATCTTTGCAGAAGTTCACAAACTCTTTGAGGTATATTATCGTCCATTATCTGACCTAAGTATCTTGATCTTTCTTTCAGAAATGTTCTTTATCAAGGCTTTGAATTCCTTGAACTTATTGAACACTTCATCTTTAGTCTTCAAGAAATATATCCAGGTAATCATCAATGAATGATACATAGTATACATACCCATTAATGGAGGACGATGGCATTGGGCCACATACATCTGAATGAATGAGTTCTAGGACTCCTTCTACCTTGTTGTCCCTCTTCGAAAAAGGGTATCTTGATGTTCTTCCCTTGTGCACATCCATTTCATACGCCTTCATGGTCACCTTTGAGTTCTAGTAAACCTGTGACCGCTTTGCATATGTATGGTAGTGCCTTGTAGTTGATGTGAGATAATCTTCTATGCCAATATTCTTCAATGGAGTGGGTCATGGCAGCTTCTGAGTGACCCTTTAGCTTATGCAAGCCACCTTCTTCTCTTCCAATGATGATTGCTTCATCTATGGTCTCTTCTTTATCACGTTTCCTTCTGCAACTTTCACCATATCTTCCTCAGGGTTATTACATGTGACCTGGAGCAAGGTCAACAAGACAACAAGTAGGAGTAATATCCCTCTGATAATATAAAGCAATAGCATGAACAATCATCCCAATAGCTCCTTTAGATATATCACTTATAATTTATCTGAAGCAAAGATTAAAGGTAAGGAATGCAATATGAAATGAGGCCAACACTCTCATAGTGTTGTGACCAAGCATTCTTCCATGGCAACCTGCAAATAACACATGAGGTTTATCCTAGAAGAGTTGTTAGTTGTATCAGGAAAAGCATTTACTTCTATATGCTCACATGCTATCAAGTATAATATTTTACAACAATTTCTATCTCAACTATAGTCATCAACTTGTCATGTGTACCTTTGAATCTTATTAATCTTGATTAATCAAACTTGGAGCCTTGTCCTCAAGAATGAGTGCTTACTTTTCTTCCAAGCCTCCTTCACTCAAGATGACGAGTGCTTTATTCAACCTATCTATCATACTAAGACAATACACTATCTTGATAGAAAGTTAGGTTAGAGGATAAGCTCTATGATCAACTTTTAATCCTTCTAGTAATTTGATCATAGCTTCAACATGAAACATTGATCAAGATAATGTCATGACAAATAAATGCATATTAGAGTAATCACACCTGGGTTGCATCATTCCTTTGAATGTGTTGGATTTTGAGATCCTTTTGGATCTATGGTAAGAGATCCCTTCTCATGCAAATACTCTTTAAAGTTTAACCATTTAAACATATGTGAGTACATACCTCTGATAGCATTTGTAGGTGGTGACTCCATCTTGTAGCAGCGGTAATCATTACCAACTCTTAAAAAAACTTCAAGGGTGATTGCAACTGGTTCTACGGTTGCAACTGCAACTGGTACTGCAACTGCAACTTAGGGTTTTATGAGGAAACCCTGATTTTTCAAACTTCAAATTTTGGAATTCTGATCCAAGGAATAGATGCGCTGAGTTGAGGCGAGTATGTTGGTGTAGTCAGAATTTCAAAAATCCAACTTTTACCCCCTCAAACTTGATATGCAGACTTCTGGACTGGTGCTTCTGGTTTTTTGGTACTTCTAGTACTCTGGTACTTCTGGTACTCTAGTTTTCTAGTTTTCTGGTACTTTGTGAAACTAGGGTTTCACTTTCCGAGAGATCTATCCATTGAAAAGGTGCACTGAAGGTGCCAAAATGATCCTTGGGGGTGGGCGCAACTTTCTATATGGTTTTGGGGTAGAAAATCTTCTCCATCAAAAATCCCTAATTTTCATGTACGGTAACAGTGACATTTTTCACTTGTGAATGATGCTTCCTTCAGGTTAGCTCTGATTCCATGTTAATGTTTATGCCATTATTATAGTTCCTTTCATTTCAATAGATAACAACAACATAAGAACAAGATCACTGAGAAATACACATTCACAAGAGACATAACATTTATCCTGGGAAACCTTCTAGGGAAGAAAAACCAACAAAATTTCCTTAATATAGATAGCCAATACAATGCCAAGAGATCTCTATGCTAAAACATAAAGTCCTCTCCAAGATATGTGCCACTCTCTCTCTCTCCTCTGCCGGTAACATATCAGAACTTGTCTCTCAAACTAAGCAAGTGAGTTATATTCAAATGAGGCACTAGCCTCCTTTATTTATACAAGTCTGGCATGTGTGAAGTGTTTGTTCACTGGCAAGGTCGACTTCTCAGACTGGGTGGGTAAAACCACCTTTATTATATTTTTGGGTCTCTTTATTAACTGTTGGGGCTGACTTCTTATTCTACCTATTACAATTGTCTTTTGACCAATCGACAAAAGGGGATTTGGTCCCATTACAATATCCGACATGATCAATCCTCAATGGGGATTGATCCTATGAATAATATATCAATAATAATAAGAATACTCTTTGCAGTTACATTATTTCAACAATTAAAAGATACTTCAAATGTGAGGGGAGGTTCAATACACTATACCAATACCATATAAGGCTTTTGTTGCATTTTACTGGAAAATATGAAATGAACATTCCTTTCTATTCGTTGAGAAGCATAGGGAAAATTTCAGATAGAGTTGAATCCAAATCAAAGGCTGTGTATACTAGTATTTTTCATTCTGGGTTAATTAGAATGTTGGTTTTTGAAGAGCTGAGAAAGAAGAAAATATCATGGGAAAAATTCATTGCTTCTACTCAAATTAAATTGGATATAGTAGCCACTCCTCAGTCACAGATACCAATTCATTTTCCATTCACTAATACTGCTCCAACAAGAGTCAGTAAGAAAAGAAAGAGTAAGGCTCGTGCTCAAGACCAAGAAGTCATTAAGGAATTTTTAGAAACAAAGAGGGAGGCCTACCATTCTCCACATAGAGACATTTCAACCCCTCCTATACCAAAATTAGAAGAGGTCCCTTCCTCTACTAAATCCACAACCAAGAAATGAAGGAAACTACACTTCTCTTCATCTCCTTCAACAACTAGCACAAAGGTCAGAAATCCTTTCACAAGGTCATCAACTCTTAAAGGGGCTATTGAAGAACAATTCCTACCTAAGGCTTCAATTCTAAAGAAGAAGAGAGATAAGAGAAAAGGCATTGAGAAGTCTTTTTTTATAGAAGAGGTAATCCCTATGCAATAGGAAGATGAAGCCATAAAAATTATTATTGAGACTGTCCACATCACCACTCCACCTAGCAACCAGATTTTCAAAAGATTGATTAAATAACTCAGGGAAGCTAGGAAGGAGGTGGCTCATCTTAAATATGAAGCCCTATATGAAAGGATTAATATGAAAGATCTCATGGATGGTTACAACCACACTCTCTATTTAGCAATATTTGTAGCAAGAAGAGCCCAACCTCTCCATAGACAACTCAAGAACCCTTAGAAGGAAAACAAAGACTTTCATTCTCAGAACAGAAATCTCAAAGCAGAGTTGCAACAATTCAAGGATGAGATATTTCAAAGTAATTTGAATGTGTTGGTTGAAGCTTCTATTGAAAAGGAGAAACCAGTAGCCAAGAAAATCATAGCTCCAGTGAAGAAGCCTTCCACTACTAAAGGGAAGCATGCTGATGTGCCAAAGGGAAGTCCTCCTTCCACAAGAAGGAGTGTTGGGTTGATGAAGTTATTGGTGAAATGTGAGGTCCATTTTTTAGAATGCCACCCTTTTGCAAGGATAAGTGATTGAGGAAATATTACTTTTTGCCACCTATACAAGCGTTACAGGCTTCTAATGCATACAACTCAAGATTTTTGGTGATTTGCAAAGAGTTAAATCTTTTCAACAGAAATAGCATAGACATTCCATAGTGCTATGGCACTACAAAAATTTCTAAATCGCATATACTATCAGTATGCTACCTATAGCACTACCTAATCTCCTAAGACATGTGTAGCGATGGTGCTGCTAACTCCCCAGGGTGCTATCAAATATGTTATGCAGTGAAAGGATTGTGCTGTGAATTTAGCAGGGTGCTACCAAATTTATTTTGAGGTAAGGTGCTACACATTCAACAAGAGCAGTTCAACATTGGCACTACTGAATTGCACCCAGGTACACATGCATGCACTACTGAAATTTTAACAAAGGATAAATTTTGCACAGAGACACACATGATCTGTGCTACCTATTCTGTAGACCTATGTTGGATGTTGTGCTACATAATTACAAAGAATTTGGTGGAGGTGCTACAAAATATCGCTACCCAGAGTGCTACCAAATGACGCCACCATTAGGTACTAGGAATCAAGGGGTTTGAAAATATCATCCTTGTGAGTGGCTGATGATGTGGAGAATGGATGAGGTGGTAACTGGGAGCATGATTATAGTTTAAAAGCCTCTGCAGGACAATTGACATGCAAGGAGATGCACATCAAAGAAGATCAATTCAGTTTAAAGTTAGTTGGATCAGTGGCCAACATTTTCCTTTTTTATGGCACAGTTGTTAGTTTAGTTATTAGATGAAATAACTATTTGGAGATTTTCATGGAAGGAAGGCCAGCTCACACCTCCAACTATTGCCTTCCCTTTTGTTATAAATAGATAGTCCAAATGCTTTAGTAGGTTCAAATGGTTGACCTAGGCTCCCTTATTTTGTAATATTTTGATGAAGCTACTGGTTATATTGTTATGTACTTGATTTGAGTCTTCATGATTAATATAAGTCATCTTTCTTACTCCATCTTATTTGCCTCTGATGAAGTATTCATGATTGAATGATTCACATGTATTATTGTAGTGATATTATGATAAATGTTTGATTATAGTATTGTTATAATGTTCTTCAGTTTCCTTAAACTTTGAATTCAAGAAGATCTTGTGTTTGGGTTTGTCCTCCTTAGGATACTTGAATACCTGATGTCTATAGATGACCTCTACATTTTCCTCACCAAAGTCTTCTCTCTATTCACCTTTACTCCCACTTACTGACTGAAGTTGATCAAGACCTCAATTGCTTATGCATGCTAGCCTAGATTTATGAGTTAGAACATTATTATCTTGAGTCTTATCCATTTGACCTCTTTAAAACTCATTTACATTTACACATAACCTCATGGGTACTGGGCTTACCTTCTATGCAATATGAGGGTGATTCCTAATGCTAACACACTCAATATCACGCCAAATGAAACCAATACTGCACCATAAAAAATGTAGGATTGTGTAGGAAACACCATAACAACAACAAAATATGTGTAATATGTATATCCTTGCGCCTCTAGTCTACAAGGGGGTCCCACATACTAGTATAATATTATTATCATAAGTAAATAATAGCGCTTTAGCAATCCTTTGTGGGAGGAATTCATCGTTGCAATTTTAATCGTCAACAATTTGGAGAATCCACAGGGAAATTTGTTTCTAGAAGATTAATAACTTAGAATGTCTAGTTTCTCAGACCGATAACATCACATAAAAAAGATATACATCAAAATGATTATTCCACGGAGGGAAGTGAGAGGATTTAAGGGAAAAATGACTGGAAATTTTGGAATAACTCATGGAAAGTGTTAAGTATGAGGGGGTTTATACCTGTAAGCATAATCATTCAATTAATCACAATAAAGTGTACTTGACTTCAAGGAGAAAAAAATCTGATATGCTCTCTTGATTCTTGAAATGGATGGAAGAAAAGGAAAGTAGAAGAGGGATAAAACCAACTATCTTATAAAACAACAGTTGAAGTAGATAACCATTTCAATGATGCTTCCAAGGGGACCATCATGATAGTTGTGTAACTTGAATGTTATTGATTAACAATACTTTGTAGAATAGTGTCGTTGTGGAAAAACTGATCCAAAATTTTATTTTGACAAGAAATGAAGTCAAAAGAAACAAAAAGAAAGAAATGTCATAGAAGAAATGAATAAGCAGAATTGAAAAGAAACAGAATGTAATGAAAGAAATGTAAAACATAAATGTAAAATTGAAGCAATTAAAACTACTATAATACAAAAAACATTCCATACAACGTTAAAATTTCAAGTTGGTTCCACATAATTTTTTAAGTGGGAATCGTTAGTGCTATAGGAAAACAAACGCTCTTGTAAGTCCTTTAGAATGTAAGAATTTGTGCCCAGGACAAAAGCAATCTTAGAAGGGCCCAACCATAATTTTTGGAACTTCGAATTCCTTCCTCTATCAGCATGATCTGAATCCCACAACAATACCTTCTCATTGACTTTAAATTTGACAGCCTTGACACTTTTGTTGAAATATCTTTTAACAGTCTTCTATCTTCTCCTTATATTATCCAAGGAAAACGTCCTTTGCTCCTCTAAAGCCAAAAGTGCATTCATTATTTGAAAAACATCAGAAGAATTTAATTCTTTGACCTATAGCATTAACCTTAGAGAGGAAAGTTCTAGATTGGTAGGAAGAATGGCTTATTTACCATAAACAAGATGGAAAGGAGTGCAACCAATGCTCACCTTGGTGGTAGTGCGATCTTCCCAAAGGGCATAAGTGAGGAGAGTGTGCCATTAACAAGGTTTATCTTCAATGAGCCTCTTAATAATTCTAACCAGATTGTTGTTGGTAGACTCAACATGCCCATTACCTAGGGGATAATAAATTGATGAGGTAAAATGTTTAACCCCCAACTTAGCTAAATATTGGGTCAGCTTAGCAAAAATAAAGGCGGTACCTTTATCTGTAATGATTTCCAAAGGAAGTCCAAATATGGAAAAAAATATTAGTTTCAAGAAAATAAATCACCTGCTCATCCTGTGAATGTTTAAGCGTGACAACTTCAGTCCATTTCGTAAAATAGTTTATGGCTGTCAAGATAAATACTTGTCCTGTTGAAGATGGAGGATTAATAGGACCAATAAAGTCCAAACCCCATTTTGAGAAAGGAAATTTAGGGAGGATAGGTTGTAAAGGCATAGCAGAAAGATGTTATTTCCCAAAACATTTTTGGCACTTGTTGCAATATCTCAAAAAATTATAAGAATCATGAAAGATTGAAGGCCAATAGTACTCTTTCCTGATAATCTTAAAAGTAGTGGTTTTAGTAGAAAAGTGATCTCCTATATGAATAAAAGAATTCAAAGAACCATTATTTTCTTGCAACAATTTCTATGTTTCCTCATTGTTCACACAATGAAGTAACATACCATTGACATATATTTTAAATAAGAATTCTCCTATACTAATGTATCTAACAGATTCGAGTCAAAGCCTTCTTCTTTGATGAGTGTCTAAGTTATCTGGACATCTTTGATTTTTCAAGTAGTAAACCAAATATTTATACCAAGGATGTTCAGACACAGAAAGGATTCGATTGTCAATGTAAAATAGTGTTGATAGAGAGCTATCATTTTCATCAATTTCTTCACTCATTTCAGCATGTTGAGCTAAGTGAAAGGATAAGTCAAATCCCTTGATAGTTTTTGAATTCATGATGGTTAGATCATGCTCCTGAATCTTGGCAAGCTAATGTGAAATATTTCCCAAGAGATAAGTCTATGAGAGTAAGAACTTGACAGCAGGTAAGGGAACTTTTAACAACATATGCTTACCTAAGATGAAGTGGATAAATTTTTCAACATCTTTAACAAGAGAGAAATCATGGTTTTCAATAAAAGAATATTTAAAGTCATCATAAGACAATATTTGAATCATTTAAGCCACTGGTTTTTTATTATCTTGGTCATCACATTGAAGGAGGATAACAAAAACTGCTTCTTCTATGGAATTAGTATATATTATAAATTCTTTCTCAAAATCCAGCTTCGCCAAAACCGATGTGGAACTAATTTCTTTCTTGATCCCTAGGAAAGAATTTTCGACATCATCTGTCCAAGAAAAGGAACAATCTTGCTTAAGGAGATTGTGAATTGGCTTGACCATTACAACAAAATCAGGAACAAACCTATGAATGAAGTTAATAACACCCATAAAATATTGAACCTCCTTCTTGGAAGTAGGAGCAGAAAGATTTAGGATAGCAGTAATCCTTTCGGGATCAATGCTTATTTCTGAATACAAGACAATGTGTCCAAGGAGCTTTCCCTTGGTAATGCCGAAAATAAACTTAGAAGGATTTAAAGAAATGCCAAATTTTCTGCATTGCATGAGAATATTTCTAATATGACCGAAATGATCTGATCGATTTTTAGAATACACAGTTAAGTCATCAAGATAAATATGAATAATTTTACTGATCAAATCATCAAAAGTTATTTGCATAGATGTTTGAAAAGTAGCACCTGCATTAGATAAGCCAAAATGCATACGTTCATAAACAAAAGTGCCCCAACAAGTAATAAAATGGGTTTTAAATATATTTGTCCTTTTCACCTTGATTTGATTTTAACCAGACAAAGTATCAAGTAAGGACATCATCTGTGACCCTGCAACTTGTTGCAAAATCATTTCCATATTAGGGAAATGAAAATGGTATTTAACGCTGGCCATATTCAATGTGAGAAAATCAACTAATAATTTGATTTGACCTATTGATTTATGAATGGGAACCAAATTAGAAACCCACTCAGAATACTTAACATGGAAAATTATCCCAACGTTCAAGATTTTTCCCAACTCCTTCTGAGCAGTTTCTTCCAATGCAGGGTTAATGGGTCTCTATTTTGCCTAAATGGTTTTGTGCCTTCCTTGATATGGATGGAATGTTGTGTAATAGTAGGATCAAAACCATGAATATCCTCATAAGACCAAGCAAAAACATCTTGAAATTCACCAAGCAACTTAGTGAACTTCAATTTTTCTTCTTCAGAACATTGGGCACCTATTTTAATGTTCTTTGGAGACTCGTGTGTTCCAATGTTCAAGGAAATGGTTTCAACCACTTTCCTTTTCGACTCCTTATCTTTATGTTTTTCTTTGTTTCCTACATCACTCAATGAAAATGAACTTTCTAGAGGATTCAAGCCCTTAGGAATTTTGTTATCTTCCATTGATATGATTTCCTTAGGCTTATAAGGTTCATTTTGAATGAAAGCACAAATTATCTCATTACTAGGGAAGACCTGCCATGACTCTATATTGTTCAGGATATGCGGGCGATACAAATATTGAAAAGTGAAATCAGGTCTTTGTGGTAGAAGTTGCCGAGTAGGAGAGGATGAAAAAATAGCTAATCTGTCAACCATTGAATTCAATTCCTTTTTAACATGAGTGATGTTGAAAGATAGCAAGCTCAAGATAAGTGCCGAAATAGCTTGGGTGTAACGTTCCATTAAATTGTTTCTAGGATAATATATCTTACGTACAAGGTTTACAACAAGTTCGGAATCTCCAAAAATTGTAAGGTGACCACAACCTAGATTATAGTCATTTTCAATGCCTAGAAGTAATGCGTCAAATTCAGTGACATTGTTTGTGCAATAAAACTCTAACCTATAGGAAAAGTTATGATTTTTACCCACAGGAGAGTACAAGACAATACCAACTCCATTTCTTTCATTGCAGGATGAACCATCAAAGTGCATATGCCACATCCCATCCTCTATGTTGATCTATTCCAAGGGAGTGTTGTCCTCATCAACAAAGATGGAGTACACTCCTAGGTCCTCTTCAATATAATCCACATGAGGCTGTGGGATACTTTCTATGTAATGTGAAATTCTCCCCTCTCTTAAGACTATGATGTTTTTACCATTCTGAGGAATGGATAAGTGTGTCCCGTTGAGTGAGAGGTATCGACCCATCAAATATTGCCAATCTCTTCCGAAGATGATCAAGTAATTACTCATTGGCATATCTATAACCTGAATATTAAGGGTTGTCCTTATTTCAGGGTGTACCCACAAAACCAAGGCCATGTCCTTGATTTCACCTATGGTTGTTTGTTGTAAACTATTATAAGAGAGCATGCTTCTGACATTATCATTTGTATAAGACAAGGCTATCTCTTCCATAATAATATTTGACATTACACTTGGGCCCGAACCATCGTAAATGAGACAACAATGGGAAATCTTGTCCATAATCTTTACAAAAATATAAAACAAAGGGTTTTTTATAGGGTGCCTAAAGTTATGTACACCTACTTTATTTATAGTTGAATCCTCTTCATATACCTCTTCAGAGAGGTTGGCCACAATGTAAGATTTTCCTTCCATACAATTTTTTAGATTCTTTTGTTGCTCAGGGATGACAACCATGTCTAGGAGGGTAGCATCTTCTTTTATATTAGCCAATTGATTAAGAATGTTTTATTCGGAAGAGGGAGGAGGGGAGGTAGTTCCTTGACTTTCAGGATGATCTAGGTGTATATTGGTGGCCACCCGCCTATTCCACTTGGACCCACACCATTGTTTCTTTTAGTTTTTCAGTTTCCTTAATTGTAGAACAATTTACTATTTTTAGCAGTTGTTCGGGTCCTGAACTTCTGGAAATGTTTTGAGGCCCTAAACAACGTTTTTTGGGCATGAATGCTTTAGCAAATATGATTCCATTCTGGAATTGATATTCATTGTTAGCAATGTAGTCCTCGGATAGATATTTCTAACGATGTATCATGTGCGTCAAACGGAGATATTATGCCAAAGTTACGACCCCGGGAAATTGATGTACCAATTTACCCCAACGGGGCCCATATTCTGGCATTTCATATCCTAGGGTTAGGTTTTTGGATGTTTAGGGTTTTCCATTGTTTCTCAATAATATATAGGCCTTTGAGCCTCATTGTAACAGGTAGTTCAGAGGCTCGTAGCCGCCACATCTCTTCTCAGAGATAAGCTACTAGCACCCTAGCTAGTTTATTTCCATTCTATCTATAAGCATTTTTCAGTCAATTTTTATTAATGAAATGAAGTCCTATTTCTGCTGCATCTCTGCGTTTATGTGTATTTCTGTATTTCATTGTGTTCCTACATAAATTTGGATCACATGAGCTTTAGAAACCTAAATAGTAGCAGCTGGTGAGGATGATCTTGGGCTTGTAGAAGTGCGAGGGGGAGCATATTTACTTTTTGAAGCATAGGATTTATTCCTAGTATTTGTGATCATAACATCGTCTGGATCTGCAAAATCTAGAACAACAATAGTAGTTTTAGGTCTTTTACCAAATATCTTATCTCTGGTACTCTTCTTTATTTCACACATGCTTTCCCCATGGTGTTCCTCGCAAAATTTACACCAACTACGAGTCATGATAGCTTTAGGTTGAAAGTTATTTTCATTAAGATTATTTAAATGTGGTGAAGAAGAAGATGAGGTCCCAGGGGTAAGAGAGGAGAAATTTCCTTTCCGCTCAAACGCTATCATTCGATTATTCATGTCTTGCCCAAGATGTAAGAGGGAAGACATATCCGTCTATTTAACTGAGTCTCCTTTAGGAATACCTGTTCTTTAGATCTATTCCTCATACTCTAAACAAGTATGCAGAGCAGAACCAAGGTTATCAATGTCCTTTTCCTCAAGCCTATGATGGTAGGGGGAAGGTAATTCATTATTATAATGCATTAAAGTGTCTTGGTTCTGAGGACGAATGAGTTCAGGGATTTGGTTGTATAATTTGGTGAAGCACAAGTTGAAGGACTTGATAGTTTCACCATCCTTATAAGCGATGTTATTGTACTCCCGTAACTTCTTGGATGGGATTTTGTATTTCCAATAGGTAGATTTGAACCAATATAATAACTCCTCCCAAGTTGAAAGAATCTTAGGAGGAAGGTAAAAGAAATCAACTGCAACCTTCCCTTCAAGGGAATTCACAAATAACCGCATACAAGTGTCATTGTCATTGGGTCCTATGTTATGAAAGGCATTAGAAAATTCCACCAAGTGTTCATTCGTAGTGACCTTGTTATTCTCTGAAAAACTAGAGAGATTCTCTTTCAATTTAGGAAGTGGACGAGTAGTAGGTGTTAGGTTAAGAGGGAATGAAACATGCCATGGAGTAATTGTAGCATCTTCTTCAAATTGAAAAATCCCATACTTTTTAATGGCTTTGGTTGGGTTTGTAGTGGATTGGATAAGGACTTGGTGACTATATAAGCTACCAATCAGTGGCGGGGTTGAAGGTTGAGATGAAGAAGCACCTCGAGTGCCACCAGAGCCACCACTAGATGCCATCTTTTGAATGATAGGTAAGGGAGAAAAAGATGAACTGATTGAATTAGACAAAGTTCTCCTTTGAGTACTTTGTTGGGTTGAAAAAACAACGTTTCTTCTTACTATTTCAGAAATAGGATTAATCTAAGGGATAAACCTCTTCTTCTCCTAAAGATATGAGATTTTAAGGACATGAAAAGGAGAACCAAACTGTAGGAAAAAGAAGCTAAAGTTGATTCCTAGGCTGTCTTTTCCTAGCTTCCCAACGTTCTTGGACACTTATGTCTTGTTTAACTACTTCCCATGAGTGTTCAAGCTCAACCCGAGTATTATCGGTCTCTAATATGGTATTAAACAAAGTTAAAACAATGTTGGTTTGATCTTTAAGACCGGGTTCAATATTGGGCTACCTCGCAACATGTATAATCATGAAGAAATGAAATAGTCAAAGAAAATATATCATAAATATAAATATATTCAATAAAAAGCAAGTATAAAATCAACCAGAGAGATATGGAAGATCTCCCCAGTATGGTCACCAAATAAATGTTGAGGAAAATATATGAAATTATCTTATTCAAGCATTTTTGGATCTTTATTGGCTAAGTCAAGATAGTCACGAATGTTACTCTATGTTATATTCTCAAAAAGTGTATATGAATCCACAAGTATTAATTACAAGGGCTTAGGCTTATTTTTTTAATAAAAGATTGTTACAAAAATATAACATTTTTATACAATTTTCTAAATATATTAGATTGCAAAAGAAAATGTGGAGATCAAAATAAAAAATACCAAGTCATATATGAATATAGATGAGGCAGAATAACAATCGCTTTATTTCATTCCAAGAAATCAAAAGAATTGTTCTCTTTACAAAATCCCTGTGAGGGGGATGGACCAAGGTCAAAATTATATATCCCCGATGAAAACCGTACAAAAGGACTTTGACAAGAAGTAAAAACTGAAATTTAAAAGATGGATCAACTTGCCACAGACTGCTTCCCACTTGACTCTGCACAATATCCTTTATCAGTCATGAAATTTAATTCCAAAAACAGACAAGTCTACACAGATTATCAAATATAGATCAACACCTCTGAAAACAAGTGTCTGAATGATATGATTTAGCTTTGAACCTTGCTATCTACAATAGGACCGTGTTGTCATAAAATAGAATTACACATTTTATGAATTGAAGAATGAATGAAAATTGAACCATCTCAATAAAACTTAAGAGCAAACCTTAATATTCTTTCTCCTTCTATTCTCCACTTTTTCTTCCTTCTCATTTGGCTTTTATGCATTCCAAATTAGTTGAAGTAGTTCAACTACTTCATGTAGTTGAGTTAACTAAAACTCAACTAACTTTTAGTTTAGGGGAAGAAATAATAATAATAATAATAATAATAATAATAAGGGTCTTTTAATAAATAATAACTAGTAGGTTGGACCCCTTGTGACTCCCTTTAATTTCTTTAACAAAAATAAAAATAAATAGACAATAAATCAGACACATCCCTCCTTATGGCACCCATTATAATTCCCATAATTTGAAGATTAAATATCAATGATATTTCAAATCATATCCAAACATATAATATCCAAATATCCAAAAATAATATGTTTTCCAAAACCTTCAGCAGTCCACTGTCCTCAATAAAACAATAATAA
Source organism: Picea glauca (assembly GCA_000966675.3). Taxonomy (NCBI): domain Eukaryota; kingdom Viridiplantae; phylum Streptophyta; class Pinopsida; order Pinales; family Pinaceae; genus Picea; species Picea glauca. Next base: position 253,409 of record JZKD02S1673918.1, on the reverse strand, counting down.
AGTATAATCAAAAACTGTATTTGCCACTTTGAGAGACAATTTTTCCTTTGTTGTTGTTATCCAGTTTTAACTTTCCTGAATTAGCCTTAGGTTGTGTAGAACCTTGAGGCTTGATCTCATTGATGACATGAGAACAATAATCTTTCAAGTGTATACATGATGAAATGTATTTGGTTGAATCACTTGAAGGGGAAGAGGGGGAAACAACAACTTTTCCTTTATCATGCATATGGTGGGATTCGATTTTGAGTCTTCTTCTTGTATGGGAGGACTATACAGATGAGTGTGTAGGGGAAATATGGACATTCAGGTTAACAGGTAGAGGAGGAGCAGGTAGAGACAAATTTGGCTAGTCACGATGGTGGGAGACTGTTGGGTGAAAAATCTCCTGCCATCCGTCATTCTCTGGAACTTCAGGTTGCAACAAAAAATGAGGGGGAACATGGATACTAGGGACAGGTTGGGGTTGGAAAGGAGGCCTCTCCGGTCTAGATTGGACTACCCCTTGTACAATCCAATTTAAAAATCCATCTCGGAAAAGATGGTTTAACTCTTGAGGATCCGCATCGAAATGTATTGAGAATCTGGGCCTTCTAGGCCCTCTATTCCAATTCCCTCTACCCCTATTATTTTGGCCATGAATTCCTTTGCTGAAGAAGCTCATCATATATGAAACAATTATTATCAAATATCTTCTTAAACATACCATACATGACATTCTCTTACTATGAGGCAGTCAAAGTCCAAGTCGTGCTCTTTAAAAATTAAATTTAGAGAGGCAACGAAGCCTGCTTTGCCTTTTAAAACAAAGAGAGATAGTGGTAGTATTCCAAGTTCTCATATCCATTTTCCATGAATTAATCAACCACATACCATAATGTAATATTGAAACAAAGAGCCACACTCTTCTAAAAAATACATTCTTTCGTCTTATACTTTCAAGCCTTTGACATAATCATAAGTGGACGCCCGAGGAGATAAAAGGTTATTCGAGTAAAAAAACCCAGTTTACACACAGGTGCCATTAACACTTTGTTGCAGAGAGGAATGAGGGTTAAATTTAACAGTGGAGGGTACTGAAAAATCATAGATGGATAATGTTTCTTTCCAGCACCTAGGAGGTCGAACACCTTTCGAAAACAATTGACAGTGAGGCCACATAGAGTCGTCATTATAGGAGGGATGAGAGGAGTGGTGTGTGGAAGCTCTTCGTATCCTCATATCCATTAAATACACATGCTTGTATTAACATTCAGGGCCAACCAATAATGAGTTTTTTGGAAAGATTCCAGCAACAAGATAATAAGGAACGACCATCAACAACAACTTGGGGCTTTAAATAAAAGAACACACCAATTGTTGACAGTTTCTCTAGAATTTTATAAGGATTACCACAACAACCGAGAGGGAAACGAGTTGACATACACTGATACATAAAATGGTGAATAAAAACCATCAACCATCAAACTCAGATCTCTATTGCACCATTGTCACCATTATTCCACAAAGAATAACTAATAAAGACCAAGTTGACCCATAAATAACCAATGTGCAACCTTTATAATCAATAATACCCATTTATCTGCTTACAATTTATCAACATTTTACAGTCATCATAGAGAGCCATAACACCATATTTACACACAGTTTAAGAAATTCAAGGAAACATAGAATCCATGCATCACTGAGCCGCCATTTGGTTCATAAGACAAATATTCCATCATATATGGAAAGTTTAGAGACATACCTGTGAGAAAATCATTTCAATGGTGAACTGGTCGAGTTTTCCCTTACCAATCTTGGAAATGCAGAGCTTCACAACCAACATAGCAACAAAGCTAGGGTGATGGGAGATAGGGAAGGTTTGGAGTGATGTGCAGTTAATTCACGTCGCTTCCTCACCTGGCCCCATTCAATTCCATGTACGAGACAACCCAATAAACACAACATCCACCATTAAATCAACCATATAGCCAACACATATTCAATGCCATACCCATCGTAGGATATGATACCATATATATTGCATAGTGTGCCATCTGAGATATCTCATATCTCTACGTTAACCCTAGCCATAACTCCACACAATAATCCCATCAACATTTCTATATGTGCCTCCATTCAACCTTAATAAAATTTGCATAGTCCTTTTACCAAACAAATAGCATAATAGCTAGGAATAACACTCGTATCCATTAATTATTTCATTTGAAGTTTTCATTTAGTATTTAATCATAACTTAAGGATTAATACATAGTTTATTTTCTTTTGTTTGATCATGCTTCCATTTAATTATTGCTTGCATATATGTGGATAAGTAATCAATATACAAATTAGTGACAAGGTTATAACATAGCACCTGTAAACAACATGATCCTCGTACCCATGGAAACTGTTATGTGTCGCAAGTAATTACCAACAACATTGGACAATAATGTATTAGCCATTCATTATCATGCCAAATGAAACCAAGATTGCATCATAAAAAATGTAGGACTGTACAATAGGCAACACCATAACAACAACAAAATATGTGTAATATGTCTATCCTTGTGCCTCTAGTCTACAAGGGGTTTCCACCTACTAGTATTATATTATTATCATAATTAAATAATAGCGCTTTAGCAATCCTTTGCAGGTGGAATTCATCATTCCAATTTTAATTTTCAACACCCACATCGTATTTTATGAGATATATATGTTTTATCATATCTATAAATTCCATAGAATTGTCTTTCATATCTCGGAATCCATGATCTAGGTTTTCAGGACCTTTTTCAGAATCAATAGCAGGGATGGAGGCAATGCAACTTATTCAATCAAGTTTGGTGATAATTCTCACACTGTACAACTATTTTTAATGGAAGTTGAAGGCTGCATTCCAACTCAAAAGAAAAGGACAGTATAATTTGACGATGGAAACAAGAAAAAACCTACATCGGCACTTGATAAGACCAAATGGGCGAACCATAAGGATGAGGCCACATGACTACTTCTTGAGTTAATCTCCACTGATTTATGGTTTCATGTTGTCACATGCAAGACTCCAAAGGATATTTGGACCACCTTGAAAGGAATCTTTGGAAAGCAGGATGAGATGTGAGGTCATATGCTTGAGGTAGAGTTGAATACCTTAGACTCTAAAAGTTTTGATAATATACATGATTTCTTTACTAAATTTAAATCTTTGATATTGAGCTTGGGTGAATGTCGTATTGAAAATTCTACATAAGAGAAACAACTTATTATAACAATCTTGTCCAATCTAGGACCATAATATGTTGTATATGTCTCCAATTTCCATTCTGGCAGATGTCTTTTGGGAACAAATTGGAAAATTATTATGATGGCTCAGTTCATTGAGTCTCTCACACAAGAGTAGACAAAAATCATACAATTGGGCCTCATGAAAGATCCCAAAGCACATGCACTCACCATGCATGATGGAAAAGGTTCATCCAATCCGAAATCGAAGAAAAAATGAAAGGAGCTATCAAATCTAGAGTCAAAGAAGGAGGGAAATTCCAAACCCTTCAAGGATTCTTCGTGTTCCAAAGATTATTCAAATTCCAAAGGGAAGAAGAAAAAGATAAATTAGTGCACATATTGCAATAAACTGAATCATGAAGAATCCACACACATGAACAAGAAGATTGATCTTATGACACAGGTACTTCAAAATAATAACCTTGGAGACTTCATTCTTTAAGGAGACAAGAAGAAGAAGGAAGAATAGCATGCACCTAAGAAAGGAAATAATCATCCTTTGGTTGCAAATAATTCCTCATCTGATTCATGGATTATATATTCTAGCGCATCACATCATATGGAATCTAAAGAGGAAGTTTTTATTTCTTTGATTTCATGATCTGGACCTCCTATTATCATGGGGGATGATACTCCAATAACAGTTACAGGAGAGGGACGAGTGGAACTCCCTAATGGAAGTTTTGAGAATATTTTACATGTTCCAAATATTTCTATAAATATTCTCTCAGTTTATCAGATCACTCAAACATGTAAAAGGGTTGAATTTACATCAAATTCAGTTACTGTACTTGACATGCATGACAGTTCCATTATTACAGTTGGTGAGGTAGATCACAAATCACACTTGTATTATTTCACTAATTTTACTGACTATGACTCCTCTTTTCTACTTACACATGCTAATGAGAGTAGTAGAGTATGGAATGAGATATTTGGTCATTTAAAATTTAGGTACATGCAATGACTTTCCAAGAAAGGAATGATCAAAGGCTTTCCAGACATTCAATTTTCTGAAGGGGTTTGCGAATGATGTATTCTTGGCAAGCATCCTGAAGAGAAGTTTGAAAAGGGGAAGGCAAGGAGAGCCTCCTCTTCCTTGGAGCTTGTTTACAGTGATCTCACGGGTCCATTTCCACATCCGTCCATCAACAAAGCAAGGTATGTTCTTACATTTTTTGATGTTTACTCATGCTATACTTGTGTTTATTTTCTCAAACAAAAGTCTGAAGTTTTTGAGCATCTCAAAGACTTCAAAGCTCTAATAGAGACAAAAACTAGGAAGAAAATCAATATCCTCCATATAGACAATGGGGGGGAGTGTATCGACAAATATGTTCAAAATATTTGTTGTGAATATGGTATTCAGTTGCAACACACAGTTCCATACACTCCGCAACATAATGGAGTTGTTGAAAGGAAGAATAGGTCTCTCAAGGAGATGATCAATTGCATGTTGCATGCAAGATCACTGCATTCCAAGCTTTGCGATAAGGCACTTAGTTGTGTTGCTTACATACTATAATGTCCCCCACCTCTTAGAGAGGTGATGAGGAGACTGAGTGGCCTGGGAACCCCCACTAGGTCATAGTCTCACACTGAGGGGGGGAAAGTCAAGAAGTTAAAAGTTATATTTTTAAGTTGACTTAAGAAAGGAAAAGGATAAAGGAGTAAAA
>JZKD02S1673918.1:220342-230434 GCA_000966675.3 Picea glauca | reverse complement strand
ATGAAACAACTCAAATAGCCCACTCCCTGACTCAATCCGGAGTCCAAGGGAGTTCCACCGATGCCTCTGCATCCTCAAGGTCTGAAACCCTGCACACTCAATGAAACTAAGTCAGTAGCACCTGTCTACATCAAGGTAGTAAAACATCATGTCATATAACTTAATGCATCATAATGAAGGAAAAAGTTTTATCATCATAAAAATCCAGATCACTTGCGGGCAAGTGTCCTCAAAGAATAAGTTTGGTAAGTGCGCCAGAGCGGGATGTTACATATGTATGGAGGCCATATCTAGTATATAAGGCTCATATAGTAGTGTGAAAGAAATGATTGTATGAAGGATTTCTATAAGTTTTCACCTGCTAGAAAGTTCCTTCTCTAGAGTGTTCCTAGGACGTAGATAGAACTATATAAAGAAGCAGAACCAATGTAATCATGTGTCTTGTGAAGTATATTGTCATTGGAGATTTGCTCATTTGGAGGTTTTCCCCTCAAAGAGGCAAGGGAACATTGCTCTCATAAACAAATGTATAACATTTAAAAAATGGTATTATAACACTTTTATTTTCTGTAGTGGTTGTAATCTATAATTTCTGTAATAAATATGGGTTAAATCTATTATTGTTTCTCTACGTCTTCCAGTTTACTAATAAAGAACACAATAAGTGGGATCATAGCACTTTCCTAAGCCCATATTTTAGAGAAATGTTATCTAGGCTAGAGACATATTCTAACATCTATAAATGGCACAATGATCTATCATTCAATAGGTAAATTTAATGTAGGGGAAGAATACATGTAGGAAATACAAGTGGTTTCACATATTTGGACACCCTTGTAACCACCGTTTCTACATCTTTGAGTAGTACTACATCAAAGAACACACACACACACACACACATATATAATATATATATATATATATATATATATAATTTAAATTCCACATTCCCTAGGCTATATCAAAAGTCCCTTCGATTTCTTGAAACCAAATTTAGATAATCCGATTGATCATATTGATGCTATAGTGCACTGAGAACAATGATTAGGAATATTATTGTCTAGTACTTGGGTAATCGAGTAATATGGCTAAGGGTACGATCGCTCATCCTTGGTTAGTGCCCTAAGAAATTGGGCTGAGTACTGTTCTTGGACCCCACATGTATATCAAAGATCTATAACACCTAACTATATTTCCCTCAAGGCCCATGAAACCCTACTCCCTATTGCCAGTCCATGAATTAATTCCTACATAAATGGATTTATTGGTAATTTTTTCATTTTGTCACTCTAAACCTTAATTCCTTCTATGGATCCATGAAATTCATACATAAACTAAAATATTGAGAATTTGAGCATATTGATAGTGTAGTATTATTCAGTTTGGAGTATAAATCCCGAGGACTTAGAAAAAGAAGTGGGTCCTAACCACACCTTTATTTGAGACCTATCTCAATAGAATCCTTGTGTAAATATAATCATCATTGTACCACTCTCCCCTAAGCCCTTTTGGAGGACCCACTCATCCCATTTCCAGGAAACTATCTCAATAGACCTATAACATAATGTTGATCACCTTGGTGCACTCTCTAGTTGCCTTTTTCTTGTGAACCCACATCTTTATGGCTACTAGAAGAATATAGATAACCACTAGAGTCTCCTATTTGGAATATTAGATTGATGATTTACAAAAAAAAAAAAATCACAACCTCTTCTACTCAGTAAAATTTTGATTCCATCAATGAAAAACTCACCAAATTAGGCTCAATCCCAAACTAGTTGTCTAAACACATGTCGATACTGCATAATCAATCTGTAGGTTATTAGTGGTAGGAACCTCCATTCCAAAAGGAAGGTGTTGAATCATCAAATCCCATGGGGCCTCAATTTACTCCATTTTTTCATGACCCTATGACTCAAATGTGGCATAGAATCCCTAAAGTGGATCTCAACAAATTTTATGGCTCTAACCCCATAGGATGGGTCACTCATATGGAACATTTATTTTCCACATGTGGCATCAAAAATGATGAAATGAAACATCATCTGGGTTTCTTATATTTAGATATTGAATGTTGGAAATGCAATACGAACTCCCATCGAGGTTATAGTTCTTTGAGGCAATTTTTTTGAGACCTCTATGAATGCTTTAAAACATACATACATTATTTGGGAAATTGACCAAGATTAAACAATGTGGTATAGTTGAAGAGTTCATCTTTGCTTTTGTGTAACTCACCATCCACATGAAAGGAATGTCAGATATATTTTTAGGGAATTCTATATCAGTTTTTTGAAGGAAGAGATACATGACAAGGTCTTAATGGCATGTCCTACTACTTGGTTGGAAGCCTCTCAAATCCTGGGAATCCCAAAAGATGGTGAATGCTCAAATTAAAAGGACAACATTTATTCCTTTTCCACATCCCACTATTTCTCTCCCTACCAATCCCTCTCCATCATCTCCCCTTATCAATATCCACAAGTTAAATCGTGTTGAAATTGTGGAGTGCTAAATTAAAGTCTCTATTACAACTCTGATGAGAAATATTTTTCCAAGCATAAATGTAAGGGAAAAAACTCTTTATGGCCATTTTAGAGGAAATTTTGGATGATGAAGATGAAGATATACCTTAGGATACTCTATCTCCACCCATTGAAGACATTCCTCCATTTTCTCCAAAAGATGTGGAACCACAAATCTACCTGCATGCCTTGACTTGTATTTTAGCTCCCCAAACCCTCAAGCTAATTTGATACATTAAACATCCCAAAATCATTATGTTAATTGACAATGATAGCACCCATAACTTCATTCATTGACATGTATTCCAAGAAACACACTACTACATCCATGTTGTCAATAAATTCCAAATCATGATTGTTAATGGTGGTTCCATGAAATGTGGTGGTCATTGTGAAAATGTGTAGCTTCAAATGGGTGATTATTCCTTGAAAACCCACATGTTTTTTACTGACATGGATGGTTGTGACATTGTATTGGGTATTGAATGGTTATGGAAATTAGGTCCCATAACCATAGGTTTCGATGATTTATACATGATTTTTCAATAGGAGGGGCATAACTACACTTTCAAAGGAATCATGGTCAGTTCTTGAGAGATCATCAACTCCCACCATATGGAAAATATTATTAAAATGGGGAATTCAAGCATTGTGGTCCAATTACATGCCATTAAATACTTTGAGACACCTTCTCAACCCATCCATCCTAACATGTCAGTAGTTTTGGTCAAACACGAATCTGTCCTTAAAACTCCCCAAGGCCTACTACCCTCCCAAGGTGAGCATGATCATTACATTATGCTCATACTAGATATCCTCCCACCTAATGTATACCCTTATTTCCATCCATTTTACTAAAAATGAAATCAAATGGATAGTTCAATAGTTGTTAGTTGTTGGTGTCATCCACCCTAGTATTAGTCCTTATTCATCACCATTAATTGTCATGGTCCTTAAGAAAGAAGGAACTTGGTGCATGTGTCCTAAGTTAGAGCTCTCAAAAAAATAATAGTTAAGGATAAGTTCCCCATTGTTGGATTAATGAGACGGGGGGTGAATCAGTAATGAGAAATTTATACCACTTATTAATCCTTTTTAACAAAATGTATATTCCCTTAACTTATTCATCAATGTTCATTAGTTAATTATTAATATGTTATTGCATCATATAATGTTAACATTCATCAATGCATAATAAACAATAATAGACACATCCACACAATGCACGATATACCAATATTTTAAGTGGAAACCCAATGCGAGAGAAAACCAAATAATTCTTTTCTTATATGTCTTTAAGAATTACATTCAAGGAAGCACCAAATTCCAATTCTCCGTCTCCAAATAGAAGGAGGCTCCAACCCCCTAGTTTCTCAGGAAACAATCTGAGGGAAGCTCCAACTCCCCAATTCTCTAGCTACAACCAAAAGGAGGATACAACCCCCTATTTTCTCTGGATACAACTGGAAGGTGGCTAAAGCCACCTATTTCTCAGGCTCCAACCTGAAGGAAGCTCCAACTCCCTGATTCTTTGGCACCAACTAGAAGGAGGATACAACCCCCTTTCCTTGCCCCATATAACCACCCTGAAATATAAATGGCAAATGTAGACAACCCATCACTGGATCAAACACCGCTATCAACCTATCACTTTTAAACTGTACCAACAACATGTAACAACCTATACCAATAAACTTGCACCAATCAACCTGTAACAACTTGTACCAACAACCTGTAACAACCTGTACCAACAATTTGTTCCAACACAAGTGCATCAACTATGCACAACACAACCTGACACAACAACCTATCACATCAACCTATCACGTCAACTTGTCTCATCAATCTCATCAACCAATCATATCTATTCACCAAGATCAATCACCAAGACAACTCTCAACCATATGCACAATATCACCAAGATGTGCATCAACCAAGACTATTTACAAACATCGACAAGATGTATCACAATCAATATCTTCTTCTAAAAGTATACTAAGTCATATATGCCATATCATCCATAAACCATGTGCCAACAATAATACTAGCAAGTGCCTCTAACAATGTACCAATCATGCATCAATTATAGATCAAGCTATGATTCATCAAGATGTACCAACATCACCATACCATACACCTCACGTATGTGTCACTCATCAACTATCTTTCCCAACATGTATCTCAATCATATACCAAATACATATACCAATATAACCATCAAAATTTATCTAGCAATAAATCACACTATCCATAACCAAATTCCATAAATCCTCACATCAAATCCTGTGCCAAAACCTCACTTTTATGTAGCCTCAAGTGTGTACCAATAAAATCTCAAGACTGCTAACAAATTCTTCTCACAATGTACCATAAGATATACCAATAATACTCAGACATGAACCAACAATATACTTCAATATATCTGCCTCAAAACCATTCTACAACAAGCCCTAAACTTCCAAGAGGGCGTCCAACAAATTTACAAGGTAAACCCTCAACCAGATTCATAGATTCAACACTACACATATGAAAACAATATCTTTTTCTTCTTGTAGTTGTGGATCTAATATAGATATGTTTCTATAGGCGTGATTCTATTACCGCAATTTTGTTGTCGTGATTCTATTGACGTGGTTCTGCTGCCACGGTTTTGCTGCCATGGTTCTGCTACCACAATTATGTTTCCATGATTTTTCTATCGTGATTCTACAACTGTGATTTTTCTGTCGTGATTTTTCCGCCGCAATTTTTCTTCCGTGATTTTTCCACCGCAATTTTTCTGCCATGACTTTTCTACCGCAATTTTTCTTCCATGAATTTTCTGTTGTGATTTTGCTGCTGCAATTTTTTTGTCGTGATTTTCTTACCACAAATTTTCTACCACAAATTTGATCTATGAATAATACCTTCTAAATAACCTTTCACAAATGGATATTCAATTATATTCAAAAATAGGTGAAAATAGGATTCCCTTTCTCTCCTATTTATACTTTCTAAGTGCTCCTCAAGGGGTTATCTTCTAACTCACTTAACCCAACTTCCTTATTTTATGGATAATCCACTTCTAACCACTTGTCCACTTACAACCACTTTATCCACAAATAGTAATTTCTCCACTTTTAGTTGCAACTAACTTTATTATTTAATAAATTTATTTTGCAACCACTTGACTTATCCATAAATAGTAAACTCACCACTTCTTGTTGCAACCACTTTATTATTTAAATAATTTCCCTTTGCAACCACTTTACCATAATTAACAAACCCACAAAATTTAATTATTTTCTTAATGCAACAACTTTACCCATGATTAACTCCTAGTTACCATCAATTTGACTAGTACACTTCTTCTAGGAGATTCTATAATAATTGACTTCTTTGACCTTCTAGGGGCTCCTAGATAACTCATGAGGGCTTTCCAACTTCACATTGCCATAACTCACTAATCGGGAAGATTTATGTGACGTTCCACATATCACTGGAAATGACACGACATGTACTATCCATATAGAATAGTCTCACCTGCAAATTCATTGTTCTTCATTACATTATTCCTCAACCAAACCTGGGTTCCTTACCCACACCTCTGGATATACCAGACATACTCAAGGGTTGTCATCAATCTCTAAGGGTTGACATCAATCTACAATATCACTCTCCAAGGGTTGACATCAATGACAACCAACTATCCAACTATCTATCAATCTAGACCAACTGTTTGACACCCATTCCTATCTAATGACTTTTTGTATGAGGTAAAAGGTTTTCAATTCTTCACCAAACTTGATCTCTACTTAGGCTATCACCAAATTCACACAAAGGATGAAAATGTTCCCAAAACTAATTTTTGCACTCATGAAGGCCATTATAAGTTATTGGTGATTCCCTTTGGCCTTTGAAATGCACCTTCCACCTTCTAGAGGCTCATGAAAAACACCTTTCAATCGTTTCTCCATCACTTTTTCCTTTTTTTTTATGTCATCTTGATCTACAGTTAATCCATAAATGAGGGAATTATATCCCACTCGCTTCACCAACATGGATATTGTGTGGGAATTTGTTTCAAATATACCACTCAATATTGTACATGTATCTTAGTCTTTGTAAGGGTCTATCCTTGGGTGTAACTTGAACACACCAAACTGCTAACAATACACTAACAATTAGGCCAATAAAAATTCAGACTTTGTCAATACTTTGCCACTAAGAACTTTGTCTTTAGAAAGGTTACTGGGCCTAGTACTTGGTGCAGCTTGCAAAAACAATTATCCATTGATGCCAACTAATAAACTCATTGTTTCTTAGTTATAAATGCAATTGATTAAGAAATACCAAAGGATTCTTTCAGATATGGTTCAGTTCTCTATTTGTGGATAGGTAGAATGAATGCTAGCCACTAATGTTACTGCACTCCCTCTACTAGTCGTAGGGTTCCTTCCTAGGACCTCCTTTGTTCTTAACTCACCATTGACTCTAACAAAATTTGAAGATAGGATGAATGATACTCATTGTGCCTAGCCTCTAGAGTCTTCAAATCACTGTCATATAACACAAATTATTTCAACATTAAATTTCAAACTAATAGCCATTATAATGTATGGCTTATGAAACAATAGAGAACATGAATGTTCTCTTGATGGCAACATCAATCAATAAATCTCATTGAAATAATTTTTCTTAAAAAGGTAGAGACAAAAAAGGAATAATGTAAGAAAATTTGTGGAAGCCCATTCCAATGATGATTACAACAATAGTTTCAATCCATCATTTGTATTCTTGTATATTTAATTCACCAACAAAATAATTGGGGAATTCTCCACACTTCATAGATTTCCTCTAATTATTTTTTTTACTACATTGCTCTTTCTTTAAAACCAATGTTACTAGAAGTGATGTATTTACATTCAATTGTGAATTAGACAAAATTAGAGGTCAATTGAGCATGAGGGATAAGGGTAACTAGTTCAACACCTTAATTCACTTGTGGCAACTAATATCCAATGCTCAAGCAGCTCGAATGAATATGTATGGTTTTTATAGCCAAATATGATCATGTACTCATCTAATTAGATGCATATGGTCCTGAAGTAATAACCAATAGTGCAAGTAGGTAAGAAATAATGCCTACAAATGTGAAATCAACCAAATGAGTGAAAAATTGACCATATAATTGTGCAATCAACTAGTTGAGTGAAAGTCAACCGAGACAAGTAGGAAATTCACCATTGGAGTGAGAAGTCAAACTAGAAAGGTGGGAAATTGACTAGATGAGTGAGAATTTGACATAGAAAGGTAGGAAATAATCTAGGGAGAAATAAAATATTTCCCATGTAAAGGAATTGACCAGGTGAGGAAGGTGTGTGGCTCCTGGGTGAGAAAAAAAACAAGGTAGTTTCCCAACGACCTGAATAGAGAGAGATAAATTCCAATTTTTTATTACAAGGAGAATAACTAGTAACTAATGAGTAACAATTCCAATTCCTAGGTCATTGATCTATTGGACAACATAGATGGACATATTAGAATTCCTAGCTATTGCAATTAACCACAAAATCATTGAAATCATTCTACTTTGTATAATCTATAATATTCCACACTATGAACAATGAATGGAGTTTATGAACTTAGAAAAATGGAAGCCACAACAACAGACATGATAAAAAATCACAATGAACACAAATATTTTACTTTGGAAACGCAATCGGGAAAACAAGCTTCAGATGTTTGCTCAATTCTATTTTGGCAATCTTTGATAGAATCAACCTATGTCTCTTTATGTGCATCCTCTCCTCTCTTGGCCAAAGGAAACTTTGAGAGTGAAAATATAAGAGAAAATAAGGATATTTGGGGTAGTGGGAAGGCCAATAAGATGAAATTTTATTTCCCATTCCTCGACCCATCTCTCCTATATATTTTTTTTCATTGAATTCTCTATTTGTCTCTTTCATCTTATTCATTTTTTACAATTGTATTGTTTTATGTAGGTTTTCTAACCTTCATAAATTGTTGAATTGGCTTGCAGGTACCAAGTATTACAACCATTAGTTGTCTTGGATCCATTTTGGACTGATAATAAAACTTGACATGCCCATATCACCCATGTGGATCAAGTCTTACAACTACTTGTTAATCATCAACTCTTTCTCAAGAGGTACAAATGTGCCTCTAGTGTCTCTAAAGTGAAATATTTGGGATATATTGTTAGTCATGATGGTGTAGATGTGGATCCAAAGAAAATTGAAGAAATGAAGGATTAACCATGTCCCAAAATTTTTATAAGTTTAAGAGGTTTTATTGGTCTCACTGGTTACTACAAAAAGTTCATTAATAACTATGATAAGATTTCTACTCCCCTCACAACCTTTCTTAGAAAACAATATTCCAGTTGCATTGAAGCTATATACCAAGACTTATAGGATTTGAAGAATTCTATGTGTAAGACCCTAGTACACACTCTATTAAACTTCATTAATACTTTTTTCTTGGAATGAGATGGCTCTAGTAAAGGCATCAAATAAGTACTCATGTAGAAGGGATGACCATTACCCTTTACCAAAAAACAAACACTGTGAGAGGCATTTGGGAAAATCAACTTATGCAAAATAAATGATGGATATATTGAATGATATGGAATTATGGAATCCATACCTAATTAGACAATGTTTCCACATTAAAATATATCATCGCAACCTAGAATACTTCTTGGAGAAAATGATTTCATCCCCTGAGTAAAAGAAATGGGTCACACAAATGTTGGGATATGATTATGAGATAATTTATAAAAGGGAAATGAGAATGTGGTGGAATATTCTCTCTATCACAAGTATGAAGAGGAAGGTTACCTCTTTTCATTCTCCATCATTGTATCATATTGGTTGAATGACCTCCACAAAGAATGGTTCATAGATCCCAAGATTGCTTGCCTAATACAACAACTTCAAAGGGAACCCCATGAATATCAAGGTTGCACTTGGAAAAATGAATTTATTCACTATAAAGGGAATCTATATTTTAACAAGCAATCTACCTTTAAATAAATAATTTTATCTAAACTCCACACCTTTCCAACTTTGGGTCATTCAAGATTTCATAAAACATACAGAAGAATTAAAGATTCATTTTTGGGAGGTGCTTGCCATAGAGAGGCCACGGAGCAGAGCAACTACAAGCTAGGGTTTAACAGTCATGGCCATATCATAGTACATCATGAGCACTGAAGGGGGGGGGGGGTAAGGGTACCCCTCATACAAATAGGTACTGGTAGTTTTCAAGGCACCAATGATAGGAACCTCGTGATCAGACCTGGAAAAAGGTCAGGAAAGGAACCATGGCAGAAGTGAATGCATGGGAGAAGAAGCTAGAGAAAGTCACAGGGATGTGCAAGACATAGTGACTCCCAACAGGGCATAAGGGAACAATCTGTGCAAAACCAAAACAACAATGACAACCAAGGTGTTAAGCCCTAATATTGGCTCATTACCACTTAATAGGGGCATATTAGATTAGTAATGTTATTTTATTTATGTCGGATTTAGGCCATTAGTTGTAATTTAGATTAGTAATGTTA
>JZKD02S1673918.1:189268-213098 GCA_000966675.3 Picea glauca | reverse complement strand
TCTTCCTTGGAGGTATTTTCTTCTATAGAAGAATATTCTTCAGATCCCTTCTTTTTCTCAACTTTGGATCTACACTGCTTCTTGTAGTGCCCTTCTTTTCCACACCTCCAACATATCCTTACAAACTTTCAAGGAGATTTAGATATACCCTTAGACTTAGATCTCCCACTTGAGAAATTAGATCTATTTCTTTCCTGAGAACTTCCTCTTGCAAATAATGTGTCTATGCTATGTCCTTCCATATTCTTTCATCTCATCTCCTCCAACAACAAGGATGAGACCACTTCTTCAAACTTCAAAGAAGTTGTATTACTACCTATGGCCCACGAGTCTAGTAAAGAACAAAACAAAATGATACATTTATCTTCATCTGAAATTTTAATCTCAACAGATACTAACTGACTTACCATAGTATTGAAGGTGTTCAAATGCTCTGCCACCGAGTCTCCATCTCTCATCCTCAAGTTATACAACTTATTTCTCAGGAATAGTTTATTTACCAAGGACTTAGACTGATACAACTTCCCCAACTTTTCCCATAAATCCTTGGTTGTAGCTTCTTCTGACACATTAATAATGCTAAATCAGAGAGACACAATCAGATTGTGCTCTTTGCCTTCCGATCCATCTTTTTCCAGTCATCTGCAGAAGTTCCTGTAGGTGCAGTACCTGGATCTACCGTGATCCACTGATCTCTCTCCACCAAAAGATCTTCAATATTGAGCTTCCATAGCTGAAATATTTTCCCATTAAACTTCTTGATATCCATCTTAGAATTGCTTGCCATTTCTTTTCACCTGAAAAACAATATCGCAGATCTCCCACTGTAACAAGGCTTATCACAGTCCTAAGCCAAACCCTTGACCACAAAGGCATCCCCCCGAAGCCAATAAAGCTCTGATACCAAATGTAAATTCTAACCTTGTACAATGTCTATTGTAAACAGATATTCATAAAAGAACATAAAAGATACAATGGAAAATACAAACATTACACAGACATTTTTTCCCTGGAAACCCAAACCAAGAAAACCAACATATATTATATTCATTCATTGTGTTACATTGTTTACAATACAATATATGTATAAGAGACAATGACATCCAAAACCCTAACCCAATAACCTATATTAGTCCAAAACCCTAATTCTTTAACCAGAAATAGAAAACCATCGGCAAAAACCATGTGCCAAAAAAACCACCTAAATACATGACACGTTTCCCGAGGTAGGTGTCACGTTTCTCGAGGAAGAATTTTTTTTTACTCATGCAAAGAATATAACACATACCCAACAAGAAGACCTTAAAACCTGATCCAACAACCTCCAATGGATCCTGGCAGGGGACTTCAACATCATCATGTCACTTGCAGAGAAAAGAGGAGGTACAAGAAGACTGGATAGGGATGAAGAAGAATTCTCAAAGTTCATAGACACAGTGGAGATGGTAGACCTCAAAACTAATAATGGACAGTTCACCTGAAATAATAAATGGATGAACCCATATCAGGTAGCAACAAGACTCGACAGATTCCTAGTATCAAAGTCATTCATTATGCAGGGGCTATCCATAGATTGCAACATCCTCCCTTGGGGTGGATATGATCACTGGCTAGTGCAATTGGAAGCATGCTTCCAAACCACACCAAATAATAGACCCTTCATATTCGAGAAATTCTGGATTGAACACCCGAAATTCAAGGAAATAATCAAACAATGGTGGTGGGAGGAGAAACCAGAGCAAGGGACAAGGATGTTCAAACTCTATAAGAAACTAAAGTATATCAAATACAGGCTCAAGGATTGGAACAAGGACACTTTTGGGAACATAAACCAAGAGAAAAACAACATAGAAGAAAAAATGAAAAAACTCCAAGAAAACTACATATCGGAGGGCTATACGGAGGAATGGAAAAAGGAAGAGATCCAGATGACCCAGGAATGGGAAGCTTGATGCCAACATGAAGAAACACTATGGTGACAAAAGTCTCATATCAGATGGCTAAAGGAAGGAGAATGGAACAACAAGTTTTTTCATAGAACAACCATGGCCATAAGAGCCCATAACAAAATCCTGAAGATTAAGAACCAGGAGGGAATAGAGAGAGAGTCACATCAGGAGATCGAAACTACTCTGGTACACCACTTCCACGAGATAGCCGAGGAACCCAACCAGGATATAATAGAGGCCATACAAAGGATAATCCATCATATCCCCCACCTGGTCACCGAGGAACAAAATAACAACCTGAACAAACCCATTGCAGAGGAGGAAGTTGACCAACTACTCCAAGAGATGCCCAACGGGAAAGCCTCAGGTCCATATGGCTTCACAGTGGAGTTTTTCAAAGCCTGTTGGGAAATTGTCAGACAAGATCTTTATAGGGTTGTGGAAGACTCTAGAAGGTCAGCTTCCATTCTAAAATCCCTAAATGCTACAATGATTACACTAATCCCCAAATAAATTGAATCCAAAAACCTAGATCGTTACAGACCTATAGCACTGTGCAATGTGGTTTATAAGATAATCTCCAAAGTTATAGAAAATAGATTGAAACCCCTCCTACCCTCTTTGATCTCACAAGAACAGATAGGCTTCGTGGAAGGAAGACAAATAATGGACAATATTATCCATGCCCATGAGCTGATCCACACCCTGAAGCTTCAGAAGAGAGGGGGAATGATAATACAATTGGACCTAGCAAAAGATTATGACAAGATCAGCTGGCACTATATGGTCAAGACCTTGGAAGCTTTTGTTTTCACTCAGCACTGGATCAACTGGATAGTAAGCCTAGTGTCCACAACAAGCTACTCACTGCCAATAAATGGAGCCCCAGCTAAACCTTTCTGTCCCACGAGAGGCATCAGACAAGAAGACCCGTTGTCCCCCTTCCTTTTCATTATGATGATGGAAGGTATCAGTTGAATCATTCAAAGCACAACTTCAATAGGTGAAATAACAAGTATCAAACCCTTAAAAAAAATTCCTACTTCTATGCACCAACAGTTCGTGGATGACACATTACTTCATGGAATACCCATGTCAAGGAAGAAAAAGCCTACAAATGAATCCTAGAAGAGTTTGGGGAAGCCTCGGGTACAGAGATCAACCATTCCAAGTCTATGATCTTCTTCTTCAATACCAACCCCACAATCCAAAGGAATTTGGCCAACATTCTAGGCTTTGAACGCAAAGCACTCCCAACTAAGTACTTGGGCATACCCCTAATAGAAAAAGCCTACAAAATGTCTACTTGGGAAGGAATAATCAACAAATTATAGGAATGGGTGAAAAAATGGACGTACAAATCCCTCAACCTAGCCGACAGACTTATTCTGACCAAGTCTGTTTTGCAAGCAATTCCAACCTTTATGATGTCCATTTTCCCAACCCCCAAGGGGATTCTACAAAAAATAAGAACCATCCAAAGGGACTTCCTATGGTGAGGAGTGGAAAAAAGGAAAAAATGGGCCTTGGTGGCTTGGGAGAAGGTTTGTAAACCAAAAATAAAAGGAGTTCTGGGGCTACAAGACCTGGAAGTGACCAATGATGCCTACGGGGCATAACTCTAGTGGTGTTGGGTCAAAGAAACTAATACACCATGGGTAAACCTATGGAAGGCAAAGTATTCCCCAGACATAAGTGACCATGACATAATACACTTAAGAGGCATCAAGGAAGGTTCATCCATATGGAACCTAGCCTGGTGAAACAAAGCCTGGATTCAAACATACAATTTCTAGGAAGTCAGGAATGGTAGAACAACTAGATTCTGGGAGGACGCCTGACAACATGAACCTAGAATGGAGAAACTTGATAGGGAGGAACTCTAAATGAAGTTGTTACACAAGGTAAAACCAGAGTCTACCATTACTGGACACAAGAAATAGATCACAACAAATGGAGAATATGGAACACTCTCACCCCACAAAATAGAGCCTAAACTGCAACAACAGTAAAAGATGTGGAGGAGGAATTGGGGAGATGAAAATTTGCAATCATGGAAGAAAATGACCAGCTGATATGGGGACAAAAAGATGACAGGTAATTCAATCTAAAATAAGTCTGACTTTATATCGTGGATCGAGACCAAGAAGAACTGGCGCAACAATGGGATAAGCTTTGAAACGGCCCCCATTGGCCAAAAATTAAAATTTTCCAATGGTTAATACTCCACAACCGAATTCTAACTTGGGAAAACCTAAGAAAAAAAGGATCCATAGGTCCTTCCAGATGTCACCTCTATCAATCCAATGAAGAAACCATGAACCATCTCCTTGACGAATGCACCTACACAACATAAATCTAGGATTGGGTGGCAAGTATCTTCCAACACTCAAATAGGATCCAAGGTAACATCTTTGCAACTATTAATACTTGGAAAGAGAACTATACTGAAAATCAAGAGTTGAACCTCTGTTGGACCCTCATCCCGAGAATGATTAGTTGGGCAATATGGAAGGAAAGGAATCGATGCATCTTCAAGAACCAAAGTTGGCCAGAAGGGAGTATGAAGAAAACAATAATCTCCATGAAAAAGGAAACGGTATAGAGACACAACTACTAGACATGAGGAGTGTAACTCACAGACCAGGACTCTTGCATTCTAGAAGCCTTCCACCTGAAAGATGGATGCAACCCCAATCAGGTAAGACGACCACTGCAACTCCAAGTAGGTGAGTGCAACTGGAAGCCCCCACCAATAGGCTCCCTCAAGATGAATTTCGACAGGGTGTTGAAAGGTAACCTAGGATGGACAAGAATGGGAGGAGTAAATATAATCTGGTTGTATGTTGGGAGTCTAGGAAACTCAACTGACAATGCCACAGAATTCAGAGCCCTGAAGACCGACCTCGAGATTCTAAGTTAGGAAGGGATGAAAAACGTCATAGCAGAAGGATAATCCACACTGGTTATCAACACAATAAGGAGACTAAAAAACGGTACCAGAGTGGGAAAAATTCAAAGGCACTGGTGCTTGGCATAGTCCCTGCAAAAAATATAAAAGCACTTGCAAATGGGGATCATAATGGAGTTGCACTGGGTACAGAGGTCAGCAAATGGACTAGTGGACAAAATCACTAATGAGGGGGTTGACAGGGAAGGACCAGAACTGGACACCATCTGGAGTAACATCCTGAATGGTCAGTTTCAAACTGACTGTAGCCAACTAGTGGGAAAAGACTGTGACGACAACCAAAGTATGGATGACCACATCGAGGATGGAGGCACAGAAATAAATGAAGGGCACGTAGGATCCAGGCAGAATCCCATATTCCACCACCCAAACATGAATTACAATGTAGTTCTAGGTCACACAACAAACAGAGGTACGACACCATGGTCCTATCAATAGGGAGAAGTACATGGGTTTCCCATGGGAAAGAATAAAATTTAATCAATAGGAAACAAAGGACAAAGGACAAAGGACAAAAGGGTAATGATTGGTAATGATTGTCATACAACGTGCAGGGCAAAGGACTGGCGTAGAGATGTCGGTAGGGATCCTAAGAGCACACACTCCGAAATGGTGAAAAAGGTACACCTTTGTGAGAGGTCCATTATTGTTGGGATGAGACCGCAATCGGGGAAATCCCATAAAAGAAGAAACACCAAGAATATTCATAGACCGACGAGGAGAAACTACAGAGCCCATCTTACATACCAGGAAGGGGAAAATAGGCACAGAAGAAGAACCCAAGGAAACAACCACCACAAGCAAGCTTATATGGTAATAATGAAGAAAACCCATAGTAAGAGAGGCCCCTAAGGAAAAGAACCCCCGAGAAGCGCTCAGAGGATCACAAGAATGGAGCAAGTGGCCAGAGAAGCCAAGGGTACCTTCCTCACATAGGTCAATCCAAAGGGAAAAGTGATCATCAGTAGGTGGGAGAGAGAAATCAACACCACATGCAAGGGAAAATCCTAGACATAACTAATTCAAGAAGCATATAAGATAAGGGATCCATGGGCTACGCATCTCAAAACAAACCTCTACCACAAAATGGTGGAGGAGGCCTAGCGAACAAAAATGTTGATAGGCAAGATGAATTCTGACCAGAAAGAGAACAACAAGGAGGCTATCAGGGACCACAAGAAGGTGCTCACATAAATTCTCAATCGCCTTAGCAACCTGGAGGCCAGTTCCAAAAGACCACCTAAGGACCAGAGGAGCCAAAAGGATGAAATAGAATGAATGGAAGGCCAATTCCACCTTTACTTACGTTATCTCCACCACATGGAAATCACTCCAGCAAACCGGAGCGAAACACTAGCTTGTATCAGGAAGATGCACATGGTGGAGAAGAGGAAGGAGAACGAGGCAAGAAAGGATGGCGATGCAAGACATCCCATCATTCTTGAATAGTGTAGGTTTATCCCCAAGTCAAGGTGTTTTCAAGATAGGATCTACCCCTATTTTTTTGTTATGTTTTTTGTATATGTTATGGTTTCGTCTTTCAAATTGATTTATGGAGAACTGGGTTAGTTTCCCATGGTGGTAGCCCAACCCTCTCCCTACTATCTTGGACAGTGTAACTCTGAGATCCCTGATCTGGTTTCCTTTTTGGTAGATCAAGGGATTCCCCTTGCCTTTTTTGTATCATAACTTCTTTCAGTAATACAGGATTTCACACTCACTTACAAAAATAAAAAACATTCATTTTTTTTGGAAGGAATGAAGAAGGAAATCCACACTTTTGTGGTAGAATGTGACCTTTGCCAATTATACAAGGGAGAAACAATAAAACCTATAGGAAAAATACAACTTTTACGCATTTCACTAGTTGTATGGAATGATATTTTTATGGACTTCATTAAGGAGTTACCAAAATATGGAAATAAATATGTCATCATGGTTGTGGTTGATTTCCTTTCCAAATATGCTCATTTTTGTGCTATACAACACCCCATTAAAGACTCCATGGCCACTCAACTATTTGTGGATAAAATATTTAAACTCCATCGTATGGTACAATCTACTGCAATGGACCATGAACCCCACTTTCACTAGCAATTTTTGGAATTATTTTTTTGGCTCTAGGGAACTCAATTGAATATTAACACTTCCTATCACCCCCAAACCAATGGTCAAACTAAAGGTATCAAGAATAAATCACATTTTGAGATGATTTACTTCAAAATAATAATCCCAATGGATTCAGTGGTTACCCCTAATAGAATGGTTGTATAATACAACTTATCATGATGCCACTTGAATGACTGACATTGAAGCTATCTATGATCAAAATCCCCCATCAATACCATCCTACTTACTCAAAGTCTATAAGGTGAAAGAGGTCAATAAAACCCTCACATCACAGGTCAACATTCTCTATGCTCTCAAGGATAATATGGTAATGTCTCATAATAAAATGAAGTAATATGTTGATTAACATCATTCTGAATTCCATTTTGAAGGAGGAGATCAATTCTTTCTTCATCTGCATCCTTATAATAAAACCTCCCTCAAAGAAAACCGCAATGATAAGTTTGCTCCAACATTTTATGGCCCTTGTAAGGTATAGGGTCAATGGTTTACAAATTGGAACTTCCAAGCTACTCTAAAATTCATACAATCTTTCAAGTATTCTACTTAAATAAAGTGGTGGGATCTAATTGTTGTATTCAAACCAGCCTTCCAAAATTGGATGAAGAAGGTTCCATTTGGTTTTATCCTGAGGTAGTCCTTGAAAAAAGAGATTTTTGTCTCTTTTGTCCAAGAGGTCTTGATATGGTGAAAGGATACATCTTCCAAAGGTGCCACATGGGAACTAGTAGAGATCCTTCATAAATTCTCTCATCTCCATCCTTGAGAACATAAGGACAATGCTTGTTTTTAAGGGGGAGGGCATGTTAGGATCCTACCCTAACCCCTTAAGTAGATAGATAGATTTCTATGTATGGAGGCTATATCTAGTAAACAAGGCCCATGTAGTAGTATAAAAGTAGTAACTGTAATAAGGTTTACTAGAAGGTTCCACCTACTAGAAAGTTCCTTCTCTAGAATGTTCCTAGGTGGTAGATAGAACTATATAAATAAGTAGAAGAAATGTAATGAGATATCTAGTGAAGTATATTGTAATCAAAGTTGTTTTCATTTGGAGGTTCCCCCCTCGAAGAGGAAAGTGAACATTACTCTCATAAATAAGGGTATAACATTTTGTGATATTTTGGTTCTTTTATTGGCTATTGTGGTTGTTATCTGTCATTTCTACAATAAATTTGGGTAAACTCTATTATTTCTTATTTGCATCTTCCAATTTACTAGTAAAGAACAATGCAAACACCAAATTAGAAGCACATAAAAAACATACTCATTGTCAAGAAGGCACATAAAGTGGTTAATCCAACAACATTATTGGCATTAATTTTCTTAACACCTCAATCTAAGGAAATGAAAGTAAATATCACAATTTCTAAACCATATGCAAATATTAATCAACTTTCTCAAACATATTCAAATGTGTTCTAATAACCTACAACACTTGGTCCGCATAGAGAAATCAATCATATAATTGATTTTATTCCTAAATTATCTCTTCCTAATGCACCTTTGTATTGCACTTCAAAGATTCAAAGCGATGAAATTAAAATGAAAATTCAATATCTATTTAGTAAAGGTTTCAATAATCATAGAATCTCTCCTTGTGCACCACCAATCTTTCTTGTACTTAAGAAATATGGGACTTGATGTTTCTGCATTGATTTCAGGAAATTAAACAAAATCACCATCAACAATTGGTATCCACTTCCTCACATTGATGATTATCTTGACTAGCTTCAAGGTGCACTATTCTTCATCAAATTTGATCTTAAAATCATATATCATCAAGTCAAGGTTCAAGCAAAATATAATTGGAAAACAATGTTTAAACAAAAATTGGTCTTTTGGAATGGCTTGTGATGCCTTTTGGGCTCACCAATGCCCCAACTACCTTTATGAGATTAAAGAATGATGTTTTTCAGACATTGTATTGATAAAAAACTTTATCATCTATTTAGATGATATTTTTTTTTCTCTCACACTTGGAAGACACATCTCCAACACTTGGAGTAGATTCTTCGCCTACTTCAACAAAATAAACTCTATGCTAATCTCTCTAAGTCCTCTTTCAATCAAATTGTAATCTATTATATTGGTTTTATCATTGATGCACATGTAATTAAGGTGGATCTTACTAAGGTTGAAGCTCTTTGTAGTTGGCCTATTAATCTGATTTTGATAGAGTTAATGATTTTTCTTGGTCTTTCCAACTTCTATTGTAACATCACCATTTTGTATCCCTAGTTTAGCGATGTATATTTTAAATATAATGTAAGGCCATAGGCCAAGTGATGTAATATGTAAACATTGTATATCAAAAATAATAAAATAAAATGTATCATTAGTTGCAAATGAATATGGATGGATTCATGGGGGATAAGTTTCCATAAGAGAGAGGGGTACAAGGGGGGGTGGATTATACATGCCTGTTAATCCCAATCCACCTTTTCTAAAACTATGTTTGTATGAACCTTCTATTTTCCTCTTGAGTGTGTCAATGCCCCAATCACTGAACACATATAAGAGGGTTGGTGGGAAAATTCACCTCACATAGTTATTAAGAGCATGAGGATGGGTACGATCAACATTGGGCAATGTGAGAGTCACCTTTCATGGGTAAAATGACATTCGAATGGGGAGAGAAGGAAATTTTTACATTTGGGTAGAAGAGAAAAAATGTGCATGGAGTGCTAGGAGAGAGCAGGTATCCATAGTGGGTTTTGTGGAAATCTCTTGGAGATTCTAAATGCATGAAGAAGCATGCTATTAGGATATAAAGTGATATTTATGTGTTATAAATCACCCCAGAGAAAGTGAGATTGATGCTAAGAGTTTTTCTTGTTGTAACTGTAAATTCCTAGAGTCCCTAGTAGAGACATTTCCTGGCCAACCTATGTTGGAGACATGGAGGGAAGTTGGATAGCCTGAGGGACTATGTGGTAGAGAAGGGGATCCCATTCCTTTGGTTGTGAAAATTGAGGGGAAAGAGAGATGGTGGATTGGAATGGTTGTGGAAATTAGTTTTTTGTGAGGGGATAATAGGTAGCCTTAGGAACCACCTTATTCTTTTGGATTCTTAGCCCCAACTCATATGTGATTTTTTTTTAGAACTGGAGCAAGAAGTCCATGGTTGGGTGGAACATCTGTCCTTTGTAGCTAGTTGTACATTTTCTAACAAAGATAAGTGTTCCTATCTCTTTGCTCACTATTTTTATTTATGTTTTTTTTGTTGCATATGTTATGTTCTTGGAGTGAATTAATGTTGTTCTACATGTTAAATAGACTACATTCACATTTAAAAAAATTATGTTAGATACATGGATTTTTTTTTCATGATGCACGCACTTAGCTTAATGGGAATCAATGTAAATTGTTGGGTTAGTAGTGGCAGTGCTATAGAGTGGTATCAAAGCCATGGTTTCAACACCAGGCCTACATGGGTTTGCTACAGAATGGTAGAATTTTCAATCTACGTGAAGGTTGGGTGAACAATTAGTTTTTCCCAACATGAGAAATTGGGTTCAAGGCCCCAATTTTTTTTTTTTTTTTTTTATGTTGATGTTTGTGTATGGGGTTTGATTTGGAAATTAAGTGATTGAACTTGGTGAAAAGAGCCAAGTTTCCATTTTTTGTGATGGCCACAATGTCTGCAAGCTCAATTTAAAAAAATGGCTAAGCATTGAAAAGATAGAAAATTTCAATGATAGAATGTATATCGCCAAGAAAAAATATTTTTTGTGGCTGATATAGGAAGTATCAATGGACAATTGTTTTTGTGGCTAATACAAGGAGTATTGGAAAAGAAAAATATTTTTGTTAGCAATATAGTGTGTGTTGTGGAAGAAAAATATTTCGTTGGGTGAAATGATGGAGGACAAATATTTTTTGAGTGAGATGCAGTGTTGACACCAAAGAAAAAATAAGAAAGAAAGACTTAGATTTATTTTGGCAAAATGAATGTATCTTCTAAGAGATAAATTTTTGGCTTCATATATCAATGAAAAGATAAACTTTTGGCCCAGTATGTTAGGAAAATGATAAATTTTTGGCCCAATAAAGATAAGATTTTAGCTTGATAAAGATAAATTTTGGGCAGAAAAAGATAAAATATTTTCCGGATATGTCATCCAAAAGGTAATTTTTTGGCCTGATATGTCGGACAAAGATGAGTTTTTGGACCAAAAATTTGGCAAGAAAAATAATATTTTTAGGTGATAAAGAGAAGAATCTTAGCAAGAAAGAAAATAATTCTCACCAATCAAGAATAATTTTTTTGTGGTAAGAAAGAGGAAAGTATCGACCAAGAAAAATATTTTTGGAGTGGTACATTGGCCTAGAAATAAATCATTGGAGAAATATAGTGGTTGAAAAATAAATTATTGGAGCGATAAGAGAAGATAAAGGAAGGGAAATGAAAATAAAAGAAGAGAAGAGAAAGAAAACGATGATAAAATATAAGAAGACAAATAAATAAAAAAGAAGAGACGAGAAGAAGAAAGATAAGATAAGAAAGAGGAAGGAAAGGAGAAATATGGAGAAGTGTTGTGGGACAAAATCTCATAGGGATCTCACTAAATAATCAACAAGATCTCCATAGGACCTGCCTACTAATCCTAGACAGAAATGGGTTTAGACTTTTATGGTTTCTTATGTTGATGATTACAACTACGTGAGACATTATCGAGGACACAAACTTGAGAGAGATCCCCTGAGAGGGATGTGTGGTTCCTATATGAGACTGAGCTGGAATGTAGATATGGCCTCCTCCCTACAGGGAGTTGAGAATAACTCCGAATGATTCTCTTGTGTAACATAGTGAGAAAGGAGATCTTCATAGTTGGACATGCCTGTGGTTGAGCACAAGCTGAACATGTGAAATCCCAAAGTGTTGGGTGCATCGTCATGAGACAAAAATGAATATGATGTATTAGCCTCCTCTGAACAGAGAGTTGATGAGAAAATCTAGATGACTCTCATATGTAATACAGTGGGAAAGAAGATTTGTTGAGTGGATGTGTATGTGAATGAGCACATGTGAACCTAATCCTAGTGGATGAGCACTAGTGAAGAAGTGGTTCTTCTATGTAATGGAGTGAGCCAGAGATATGGAAACCCCTATGGATGTGCCCCTAGTGGTTGAGCACTAGTGGGTGTATGAAATCCCTTTCTATATTGTTCAAGAGTTAGACCTGCATGTAACCCTAATTGTAATGTAAAGGGTAGAGATCAGTCCCACCTTATTGTGATTGATAATTAATGTAAAATATAATTAATCTGGTTAATATTAATTATATTATGAGATAGAGAGGTCAGCCTTGTTGTTCCAATAGACACTTATGTTGACAAGTCAAGTCTAATATAAGTAAAGGTAAATTTCCCATTGAGGAATCCTATATTTTGTGTGAGTTTGGAAATTTCATCAAGTGCATCTACTTGGGAAAAGTGTGCACCTCTCTTAGGTGCTAGTATTCTAGGGTTTGCAATCACCCTCTTGTGTGCTAGGTTTTCTTGGTGGTGAAAGCATTTTTATTGAAGAATATAACAAAGGATTTGGATGGGTTTTCTTCCCTTGTTGAGAAGGGTTTCTGAGGATACTTATTGTGTTCTTGTGCATGGTGTTTCTTCTTGTGATCTTGGTTGCTCCAACATTATTAGTTATGGTTAAGTTAAGCTCTAAAATGGAATGAAATTCATTCTTAACGTTTTATATTTAAAAATGAACATGGTTTCATAGCATAGGTCTTGAATAACCCATTGCACAAACAAATTTCATCCATCCTCTCTCTCTTCTAAAGAAATCATATGACCCTCCTAGGGTTCCCAGAAAATTTGTACGACCTACTCTTCTAGAGGTTTTCATAACTTGGAACTTGGATTTTGGGGCTAAAAATGGCATAGGTGTGTACAAAATCATTCAGCATACCTCCAACAAGTCTCAAATTGCAACTCCAGGCATTTTGATTTTTTGGCCCTAGGGTTTATAGGGTTTCGTTGATTTCTGCAGAAAACTTCAAATTGTGTTTTTGCAACGTCTTGAAGGAGCTATTCAACTTACCAAGGCTATCATATCCTTCAAAGGCTCATTTTTGGTAGTCATAAGCCCAACTAAATCTAAAAGTGCTAGCCTAGCCTGCTTTTAGGTTTACTAGCCTAGTTGACAAGAGTTTGTGAAGATTCCAAAAATGAGCAAAATCATAATGGGAGGTAATCTTGATGACTCAAGAAAACGCAGTTCCAGGAAGACAAGACCTCAAAGAAATGAATACATCAACATATCAACACTCTCAGGTATGGTCCCTACTAATGATAATACTTGGCTAATTGATAGTGGTGCCTCCAGGCACATGACCGATATTAGAGATCACCTAACGCATTTTGTTGAGAAAGAGACACATCTACATGTTGTCCTTGGATATGATGCCAGATATAATTTAAGAGGAGTTGTAACTTCTACTTTCCAACTAGAATCAGATATGAAAATTCAATTAAAGGAAGTACTATATGTACCCGGAATGAAGAGGAACCTTGTCTCTATTTTTTCTTTGGAAGACAAGGGCTACAAGATTACCTTCTCATAAGGAAGAGTCCTTACATGGCACAAATACTCTCATATAAGTTCTTCCATGGAAATTGGCGTCTGAGAAAACAACTTGTACATATTAACCATCAAACCAGTCCAGACCCTACTACATGACACTATCTTCTTGAGTGAGCTATGGCATAAAATACTTGATCACATTCATTATAGATCTCTCCCAGCTCTAGGGAAAATGGTAATAGGTCTATTAGAAATACAGATTCAACATAAAGGTGTTTGCAAAGGTTGCACCCTTGGAAAAAATGTTAAAGGATCCTTCTCAAGCAGTGACAATAGATCTAATGAAATCTTGGACTTTATACATTCATATGTGCGTGGGCCAATGACTGATGCATCTCTGAATGGGTAGTTATACTATGTACTCTTCATAAATGATCACTCCAAAAGACTTGGATTTACTTTCTAAAGAACAAGGATGGAGTCCTTTAAAAAATTCAATAATTCAAAGTTCAAGTTGAGAACCAGACATGAAGAAAAACCAAAATATTAAGATTAGATAATGGAGGAGAATACATCTCAAAAGCATTCAACAATTTTTGTATTGAAGCAGGAATCAAGTAGGAGTTCACAGTTCCTTAAAACCCTCAACAAAGTGGGGTTGCTGAAAGGAAAAAAAGAACTATCATTGAGGTAACCAAAGAAATGATACATGATCAGAGTCTACCTATGACTCTATGGGAAGAAGCATGCATGACAATAGTGTATGTACAAAAAAAAAGTCCTCATCAGATTCTGAAGAAAATTACTCCAGAAGAATCCTTCACTAGAGTGAAGCCTGAGATTGGAAACTTTAGAATATTTGGATATCCAGTATATTTTCATGTACCCAAGAGATGATATCCAGGCAAGAACCTTCGAAAGAAAGGGAACATTTATAGGGTACAGTGAATCCTCAAAAGCATATAAAATCTACATTCTTGGTAAGAGACAAATTGAAATAGGCAAAGATGTTACCTTTGAAGAAGAAGTAGCCTTCCAAAGATCCAAAGAAGATCAGATGGAAATTAATAGTGAGACAATTCCTTCTCCCCCTTCAACAATTCAGAGGGATATATACATTATTGTAGATGGTATATTAGCTCCAGTTGATCCAATTGTTCCAAGAGACATACCTAGAGATTTTAAAGTTGGACATAAAAGGATTGCTTGGGCCTAGAAAACTTTACAAGAAGCAGAAGGACATAAATCTCCTCAAGGAAAAACCAGAGAAAGTAAGAGACCAAACAGATTCTCAAGATACCTTTCACCCATGACCCACATCATTGACTCAGAGCCATCTTGTCATGGAGAAGCTTCAGGTGAACAAGTATGGCAAGATGCCATGACTAAAGAATACCAATCTATATTAAAAAATGATGTATATGATGTTGTTCCAAGACTAGAAGGAAAGTCTATAGTGACTTCCAAATGGATCTATAAAATCAAGCATGCAGTTGATGGAAGCATCGAAAAATAAAAAGCAATATTTGTGGCCAGAGGGTTTTCACAAGTAGAGGGAGTTGACTATGACAAGAATTTTGAACCAATAGCCCAATACACCTCCATCTGATCACCAAACCACTTGCTAAGACAAAGTTCGAGTATTTCCGTGAGAGACTTGGCCTGGTGGAGAATGCCTCCCTAGCTGAGAGGGAGTGTTGATGATTGCAACTACGTGAGACATTCTCCAAGACACAAACTTGAGAGAGATCCCCTGATAGGGGTGTGTGTTCCTATCTGAGACAAAGCTATAATGTGGATATGGCCTCCTCCCTACAAATATTTGAGAAGAACTCCAGATGATTCTCCTATGTAACACACTGAGAAAGGAGATCTGCAAAGTTGGACGTGCCTATGGCTGAGCACAAGGTGAGCATGTGAAATCCCAAAGTGTTGGGTGCATTGTCATGAGATAGAAATGAAGAAGATGTATTCTCCTCCTCTGACCAGAGATTTGATGAGAAACTTGAGATGACTCTCATGTGTAATGCAGTGGGAAATAATATTTGTTGAGTGGACATTCATGTTGATGAGCACAGGTGAACATGATCGTAGTGGCTGAGCACTAGTGAAGAAGTGGTTCTTCTGTGTAATGCAATGAGCCAGAGATATGGACATGCCTATGGATGTGCCCCTAGTGGTTGAGCACTAGTGGGTGTATGAGATCCATTTCTATATTTTTCAAGAGTCAGACCTTCCTGTGACCCTAATTGTATGTAAAGGGTACAGGTCAGCCCCACCTTAATGTGATTGATAATTAATGTAAAATATAATTAATCTGGTTAATATTAATTATATTATGAGATAGAGAGGTCGGCCATGTTGTGCCAATAAACACTTATGTTGACAGGTAAAGTCTAATATAAGTAAAGGTAAATTCCCCATTGAGGAATCATATCTTTTGTGTGATTTTGGAAATTTCAGCAAGTACATCTACTTGGGAAAAGTGCGCACCTCTCTTAGGCGCTAGTCTTCTAGGGTTTGCAACCACCCTCTTGTTTTCTAGGTTTTCTTGGTGGTGAAGGTCTTTATCTTGAAGAATATAGCAAAGGATTTGGCTGGGTTTTCTTCCCTTGTTGAGAAGGGTTTCCCATGATACTTCTTGTGTTCTTGTGCATGGTGTTTCTTCTTGTGATATTGGTTGCTACAACATTATTGGTTATGGTTAATTTAAATACTAAAATGAAATGAAATTCATGCTTAACATTGTATATTGAAAAATCAACATATTAGACTCAAACAGATTGATTCATAATCAAACTATGAGAGGTAGGAAGAGCATACCTTGATCTCTAGGTCGTCCTTTGTATATCCTTCTGATGAAAATTATAAGTTCCAACTCCCACTAGTACATATGGGCCCAAAATGTGATGAAATATTTCCACGTTTCAATAATTCATGGAAAAATGCATTAAGATTTTTCCTTTCTTTTATTTATTTTTGGTTTGGCACGTTCGTTGATATAGCAATAGATTCAGAAAACCGTCTTTATATCCACAAATTTGTGTTGTTATATTGATGCTTGTGCCACGCGTGTGAACCACACGTGCAGTGAAACATGCATTGACTTTTTTCAGGGTCAACTAATTTATTTTCATCGCTATATCGATGCAAATTGATCTATAAATACATGTCCTTAAGAGAAATTTCAACAAATTTTCTATAGTTGCGACAATTTTGTTGGTGATTGTTTTAATTTTAATTTCAAAATTTTTTAACATGAATGTTTTAACCAATTTTTTTTTTTTTTGAAATTTAACATTGCTACATATATTTCATGTGATTGAATGTCGAAGTATGTGAATTTTTAAACAATTTTTTTTTTAATATTTTTTCAAAATTTTGCATTGCAACATATATTTCCTGTAATTGGACCTCAAAGTATATGCACTTTAATTTTTTTTTTTTTCAATGTTTTAACAAAATTTAATTTTTTAAATATTTAATTGGTTCTTATAGGTAATTATCGTGTCAAATTAATATATACTATGAATGGAAATGCAAAGAGGCTTGCTCGGTTTATAGCGACATTGGAGGCGAAGGGTGATGGAAAATGTTATTTCCCTTGCAATGATTGCAGGGGATTGCAAACAACAAGAATTTTAATAACAACAACTAGAAAACATTGTAGGGAGAAGGGGCACATTGAAGGGGGTTATGAATATCATCCCTTGGTAAGACATTATTCAATATATAATGTATTCTTTGTAATAGTGATCATGTCATGTATTTGTCAAATATTTTATCGTTTTAATATATGTTCTATACACACTAATTTTAATACATTGTTTGTAAATATAAAGACAATGCCCCGAAAATGTCGACCACCGGAGAGTTATTTACCAAGTAGTAGCAGAAATACTACTTTACAAGATGAGGAGCATAGAGATCAGAATATTGAAGATCGAATTATTAATGATGATATGGACAGAGATGTCGTTATTGATACAAATCAGGAAGATGAGATACATAGATTGATCCAAGACACATTTGCTCCAATGGATGAGGACAACCAGGATGATATTCATGATGTTGATCCTCTAGTTGAGAAGTCACAACAACCTCTTTATGAAGGCTCAACAACAAATCTTCTATTTGTTATATTGTTGTTGGTGAACTTGAAGGTTTTGAATGGTTTATCAAACATCTTTCTCACACAGATCCTAAGGTATGTAATGTATTATTTATGTCATGCTGACATGTACATAAAGGTTGACTATTTTTCTATATTGTTATTGTTAATTAATTCATAAAGTAGGGATGCAATATTTATGATTAACATTGTTTCCATTGACTTTTTTTTTTAATGGTGTAGATTGTTAGGTGAATTTATATTATCACCATCAAATATTTTACCATGCACATATTGAGAAATATTTTTTATTATGAAAGAAATTGGAATGGAGCATCAAGCTATTGATGCATGTCCTAATAATAATATCATATACTATGGAAAATATGCATTATAAAATGAATGTCCACAATGTCAAATAAGTATATATCGAACCAATCGAGCAATAAAAAAGGTGCCTCACAAATTTCTTCATTATATTTCCATAATTCCACGTTTCCAACGACTGCTTAGGTGCATAGAACAAAATTGAAGATGATGTTCTTCGAATTCTTGTATATGGTTCTGCATTGAAGAACATCGAAGAAAAATGGCCAATTTTTAAAGAAGAACCTTGTAATGTTAGACTTTCATTGGCAGTTGATGGTGTTAATCCATTTGGAGAACTTCATTATACTTAGTGCGGCCTGTTTTTGTTATAAACAATAACCTTCCTCCTTAGATATTGATAAAGAGAGAGCACACAATGTTGGCAATGATTGTTCCAGGTATTCAATTAGCTTGTCTTTATTTACTTGAAAGTATGACATAATATTTCATTTCTTTGTTTCGTTCATGATAATTACATATTTTATATATAAGTTCATACAACTAAATATAATTAATTTATGTTGAACCAATTAGGTAAGTACCAAGTTAAAGATATGAATGTATATATTGAGCCTCTTATTGATGAGTTGCTGAAGTTATGGGTTGGCATCACTATGTATGACATCTCTAGACCAATAGGCAAAAAACAATTTCAATTTCATGGAATACTTGCATGGACAATTCATGATGCTCCTGGATTAACACATTTTTGTGGTATGTAACTTTCCGTTGTGCTTGAATATTATATAATTTTTTGAAAATATCATGCATTTTTTAAAATTGTAATCCTAATTTGCTACATTAATTCATATATCTTGCAGGTCTTCAAATAAATGGTAAATTTGCATGTCTAATTTGTTGTCCTAGGATAAAATCTCATCATTCAAGAAGTTTAGGAAAGGAGGTGTTTGATGAGTATATGCACTTTCTGCCTAAGAACCATAGTTATCGAACTACCGAGAAAGAAAAATTCAATGGTAAAGAAGAGAATGGAAAAAAACCATGAAGAATGACACCTCACCTATGGAAGTTGGAATATAATACAAATTGTCAAGGTATGCAAATTATTTATGTATCATAATATTATAAGTCTTATGATTTATTTCAGTGAATTTTGTTCAGCACAATACCTAGCTATATTGATTAATTAGTGTTAATTTGATTTTGTTTATGCTTCATGAATTCCATTAAGGAACAAATGGGATTCCACAAGGAATGAAAAGTTACCCCATACAATTCAATAGGTTTCCCTACTACGAGCACCTACAAATAGTTCATTTGTTTGATACAATGCATATAAGGAAGAATATAAGAGAATTGTTATGGCAAATCTTAGATGGAAGGACTGACAAATAAATAATTGGAAAGATTTGTAGTGACATCCAGGAAGCTAATCACGCATTGCAAAGTGTGATTATTAATTATAATGGTGATGGTAGAGAACAAAATATTAGTCTTCCATGGTTGTTGACAGAGAAACATAGCAATATTGTAAAAGAGGGAATTCGGAAAATTAGTTTTCCGACGGGGTTTTCGTCAAACATACAAAATATATGAACGGAAAAAGGTGATTTTAGTGGGGTTAAAATATATGACTGGCATACATTAATTAAGTTAATTATTAGGCATATTAACATATTGGTATACATATTTTTTAGTTATTGTTTTCTCTAATTTGGAAATAAATATTAATGATTTTCTTTTTGTTATAGTATGTTCTACCTCTATCTCTCCCAAACAACTTTGACAACAACATAAAACAAGTTATATATTATGTTGGAAAATACCCGAGGTAAGTAATGCATTTTTATTTGGAAAATGTTTCTTTAGTGATTTGTAGCAAAACTTATTGACATATTGTGTTTTATCTGCAATTTTATATATGCATTGATATTGTTCAAACCTGTTATTTTCTTGCACCATTTGTAGGTGGCTTTCATCTAAATAAATCCATAAAGAATATATAAGGTATTGGAAGAGAGAAATTACCTGACTAATGTGTGAAATGAAAAAAGTATCTACCTCCAACCTTTTTCAATGCACAAGAACACTACCTCATACACCAAGTTGAGGAGATTGAATTATGTGGACCAGTACACACAAGGTCGATGTGGATGGTGGAGAGGAAGTTGAAGTCATTGAAGGATTTTGTTACACAAAGAGAACATCCTGAGGGTTCTATGGTGGAGGGTTCTATGGTATATAAATGCATGGTGTATATTAGTCAATATCTTCCTAAATTAGCAGAGAATATGAATGTGCCTCACATTTGGCATCTCAAATCCATCAACAAATTTGAAGGGGAGGTCTTATTGGGGAAACGTAGAATAAGGACCATGAAAGGTAATTAGATGTTGTAGATTTAATATATTATACATTTAATTTTTCAATTTTATAGTATCATACTCATTCATTTATTTTATTCCATCAACTATATTAAACTTTGCCAATGATAGCTAATTATTGATATTCAATTGTTATTTTTTCATATAGTTGGTCAAGAGTGGGATGCTCTACATTTATACATTTCAAACAATATTGATTGGATGGAGTATTGGATAGAACGATGTGAAGAATATTTTGGTAGGTTATCATGGGAAGGGGTTGGTAAGATGATTAAAAAAACACATCGTTATCGACATGAATTTCCTAATCTTATGCAAAGGGAAATTGATTTAGCCTTTGGTTTAAAAGACAAAAAGGAAAGTATATTCACCCACATTTTTATAGTTATTTGCCATTATATCAATGCATTTGGTTTGTTTATTTTTTGAAATATATATTTACTAATTCCATATTATATGACATTTACTAATTGACAATGCATTTTTACTTGTTGTCCATGTTGCAGTTGAAACTCCACAAGGCTATGTGGTGTAATGGCCATAAATTTCATATCAAAAATTTGGATGATAAGATGAAAGCCTTAGATTGTGGGATAACTGTAGTGTTTAAGGTCACTAATGTTTCCTCTAGAAGTGACATGTATCCAGAAGAGACTGAAAATAGGTACTATGGGTATTTGGAGGATATAATTTAGTGTGATTTTAATTCCTTTAAAATAGTTTTGTTTGAGGTCAAATGGTACAGGCTACAGATGCATGAGCGTGATCCTGAAAGAACTGTTATTGAGCATGCTAGTGGATTTACCATGGTTAATAAAAGGGAATTTGAATCGAGTACAAAGACTTATGTTCTTCCAAGTCAATGTGAGCAAGTATTTTACTCAGAGGTACCTGGTAAAGCAGGTTGGTCATACATTGTTAGATATGATCCAAGAGGAACACCAGTAAAGTAGAATCATGTAGAGGAAGAAGATAATATTGAAGAAGAAGATGATGATGCATATTAGGAGTAGGTGGTCGCTACAGATGTGTTATATGAAGAAGCTGAAGAAGTTGATCATCCAAATGTAGTAGACAATGTTCTCATTGATGATATCAATGATGATAGTGAAAATGACATTGATATGACTGATCCTTTCAACATTATCGATTTTGAACTAGATCATGATATAGATGTTGATTTGGATGAAGAAGAAGATGAATGATATTTAAATGTTGAAATGTATGAGATAAGTGATTATATGTTTTCTATGATTTATTCTATTAATTAATTATTTATTATTTATATGATTTATTGTTTTTTAAGTGTTTACTTATACATGTTAATTACATTTTTTACGTTTTATGCCATTTTTGTATGTAGTGTGTTGCATGTTATTTATTACGTCAAATTAGGTATGTATGAATTGAGAGTGAGGTGAGAGGGTGGGGGGGGAATATTTAGATCTTCCACCTTCACATGGTTTCCCTTGTTCAGTAGAGAATTAATTATTCTCGAAACCAAGAGAAGCTCATTCTGGTTTATTATATGCCAATTTGAGAAATTTTATGTGAAGGTGAGGTGATGAGCATGTCCAAAACAAGGGAAATACGGTTCCTGAACATAAAACCTAGACACATAGAAACAATACCAAATCATGAAAGAAGTCATGAAAATTGGCCTTGTCGTCAAATTTACCTTCCAATTTGTGCTTGTATGGATTGAAATTTGACATGCTAAGACAACATGCCTGCATTGACGATATGGGAGGGTTTTCGGACTCAAACATGAGTAAAAAAAACAATTCAAAAATCAAATATTATTTGGTTATTCTATCAAAATCCAAAAATAAGGCGTGCTTTCTCATGTACTTGACCCCGCTTATAACTGACATGTGAATGGGGCCAATGTTAACGTTTTTTCAATTTGTGGTTGTATGGACTGAAATTTGACATGGTTAGACTAGACGTATACAATGAAGGTATGGGAGGGTTTCCAGACTCAAACATTATTCACACAAACAATTCGAAAATCAAACAACAATCCTATAGAATAATTAATGTTAATGGGGCCAATGTTGAAATTTTTTCAATTTGTGCTTTTATGGACTGAAATTTGACCTGCTAAGACAACACACATGCATTGAATCTATGGGAGGGTTTCCAGACTCAAACATGAGTCAAAAAACAATTCAAAAATTAAATATTCTTTGGTTATTCTATCAAAATCCAACAATAAGGCACACCTGCTTATGTACTTGAACCCGCTTATAAATGACATGTGGATGGGCCCAACATTGAAAGTTTTTCAATTTGTTCTTGTATGGACTGCAATTTAACATGGTTAGACTAGATGCATACAATAACGGTATGGGAGGGTTTCCATAATCAAACATGACTCACACAATCAATTCCACAATCAAACAACAAGCCTATAGAATAATTAATGTGAATAGAGCCAACGTTGAAACTTTTCCAATTTGTGCTTGTATGGACTAAAATTTGACATAGTTAGAATAGATGCATGCATTTATCGTATGGGAGGGTTTTTGGACTCAAACATGACTCACACAATCAATTTATTAATAAAAAAAAACAAGCCTATAGAATAATTAATGTGAATGGGGATAATGTTGAAGTTTTTCCAATTTGTGCTTGTACGGACTGAAATTTGACATGGTTAGACTAGATGCATGCATTGACGGTATGGGAGGTTTGTTGGAATCAAACACGAAGCACAAAAAAATTTCAAAAATCAATATTCTTTGGTTATTCTATCAAAATCGAACAATAATGCATGCCTGCTCATGTACTTGACACCGCTTATAACTGATAAGTTGATGGCGACAACATTGAAAGTTTTTCAATTTGCTCTTGTATGGACTGAAATTTGACATGGTTAAACTAGAAACATACAATGATGGTATGGGAGGGTTTCCAGACTCAAACATGACTCACACAATCAATTCCACAATCAAACAACAAGCCTATAGAATAATTAATGTGAATGGCGCCAATGTTGAATTTTTTCCAATTTGTGCTTGTATGGAATGAAATTTGACATGGTTAGACTAGATGCATGCATTGATGGTATGTGATGGTTTTTGGACTCAAAACTGACCCACACAAATAATTTGAAAATCAAACAACAAGCCTATAGAATAATTGATATTGTGAATGGGGCCAATGTTGAAATGTTTTCAATTTGTGCTTTTATGGACTGAAATTTGACATGCTAGGACAACACACATGCATTGTCGGTATGGGAGGGTTTCTAGACTCAAAAATGACTCAAACCATGGACACATGAGATCATATACCATGGTCATTGTTGGGCAATTCAATTGCTTAAATTGCTTTCATTTAATTATCAACCAGGGATGCTCGTAAGCTTGTGATGATGCCAACAAAATATATGCAGGAGTAGGCATCTAACTCTAA
>JZKD02S1673918.1:164545-189218 GCA_000966675.3 Picea glauca | reverse complement strand
TATAGGAGGTCTTCTCGTAATGTTTCAAATAACCTATCAACAATCAAGATCATCAAATAATTCTAATAAAAACAATAAAGCATATAAACCTATTCAAAGCATTAGAACAAGAAGACAATGCTACTATGATCTATTTGGAGTGAGCTCAATTCTCCCAAGAACAAAGTAACACAAACTAAAGAATTCTAAATCTAAACTAGAGAATGGAAACTGATGTGAAAATAAATCTTGATTCTTATTCCATCATAAGTTGGACACAATGCTCCAGGAGTCCTCTCTTTGAAATGGAGGAGGCACTCCTATTTATACAAAAGTTTAAGATAACTTAGATCCACAAATCTCTCCTAGATCTACAAATGTCTCATTTGGTTACAACCATGTGCTCACACCTATCAAGTGATATCTCTACAAATCCTCTCACAAATATTTCTTTCATGATTAATATCCATCCAAGATACTTGAGTAGATCTCCAAATATTTATCAAATCTTCAAAGGGTTGAAGAGGAAATTCGAATTTGAGGCTTGATGGTCAAATTTTACTTGGTTGGAGTCTTCAAATACACCTGTAAACATCATGAAAATCATCCCACTTTCATATATAAGTGTAAACATGTCATTTTTCCAATATTTAATCTTAAATTCACTCAAATACACTAAAATAGATGCATTGGAAAATAATATGTCTAAAACCCATGTAATCATGAAAATGGTTTAATGTAAGGGTATGGGAAAGTGTAATATGGTTAAAAGTGAAGTGAAAGTGAAGTGAAAGGTTGGTAAAATGATGGTACTTTGGTGACCCAACAGTCATATGAGATCATGTCCGCTCCTGCTATGGTGAGCATATGGACAATTATATGTAACCATAAGGCCTCGTCTACCATGGTTATATGAGATTGTGTCCTCTCCTACCATGGTGGGCATATGGAAAACTATATGTAACCATGGACAACGAAGGTAATTAATCAAGGGCAACCATAGTCAAATATAATTACTAGATTAGGTGTTAGGGTGCTAATGGGTGATCAATGTCAACCATTTAAATAATAGGTCAGTAACATAAACCATTGACATAATAGGTTACTAACATCAACCATTGAGATAATAGGAAAACATTTAACAATGGACACTGATAATCAACCATGGTTAATTATATTTGTTATTGGACATTACATTAAGTGTTAATGGTTAGATAGTGGGGTAGTGTCAACCATGGACAATTATATGCAACCATGGTAAACCAAAGTCAACCATCACTATTGGATTAGGGTTTCATAGGTTCATAGTGTCCATAATCGACATAATATGGATACATTCAACCATTAACTAGGTTGCACTATTTATTTTCATCATTGTAGGGTCTAGTCCTCTACTATCATGATATGAGACTATGTTTACTCTTGTCATGGTGACCATATGGAAAACTATATGAAATTATGGAAAACAAAGTTAACGATGTATCAAAACTCCAATTTTTTCACCATGGCCTATAGGGAGTGAATATTATAATGTCAATCAAACTTTTTCATATATTACTAGACATCATTCAAAAATTCAAAAATTTAAAAAGAATCCATGTGGTGAGTGTGGGTATATTATGAGTAAATCCATGATAACCCATTGCTGAGAAGTCACCAAGCAGAGAGGAGATCTATGTGTAGGTCACCATATTGAAACTCCTTGTGTGCCAATCTGTAGAATTTTTGACAGGTCATGAGTTC
This sequence comes from Picea glauca, assembly GCA_000966675.3. Taxonomy (NCBI): domain Eukaryota; kingdom Viridiplantae; phylum Streptophyta; class Pinopsida; order Pinales; family Pinaceae; genus Picea; species Picea glauca. The sequence continues at coordinate 187,496 of JZKD02S1673918.1, read as the reverse complement.
AATCTTCATTGAGTATCATAGAAGAAACTGAGTAATTCAAACAAATTTGGAAATTAACACACTTCCCAAAGGTTATTCATAGAATTTAGTAGTTGGGAAATACAAGATCATGGAACAAGTATTTCAAGTAAAAGATTTCAAGAAAAGGAGATAAGGATCCATTTTTTTGTTAAGTGTGTTATACTAAGATTTTACGTTGATATTTTCACCTTGGAGGAAAACAAAAATAATTTTGATGAAGAAAATTGAGAGAAGAAAATCCATTTTTTTTTAAGGCTATTGGGATTTTATTGTACGAGTTTTTGTCTTAAAAGGGGGACACATAGAAAATATGTTGAAGAAAAATTGATAGATCTATTTTTCAAAATTGTGTTAGTTCTTGTCAAGTTTTCATTGTCAGGATTTTCTTCTTGAAGGAAAAAGATAACTTGAAGTTCTGAGTAGAAGTCTACAAAAACTGGCCAAGTATCAAAGCTTTCAAGAAAGAAGCCTTAGTAATTTTTGAAAATAGTGCTCATAAATACAAAAGGAAGATAGTAACTAAAGTCTTTAGAAAATATTTTGAGTGATGGATCCTGGGAATAGTCCTTAGAGGAAGGTGCAAAAGTAGGTAGATAATTCTTGAGAAAGTCGACTAAGAGAATTTCTTGAAAATGGATAAGGCATAATCTTGAAAAGTAGTACTCTAAAGACCAAAGAGTAGGGAGCAACTTGAATATTTCACAAACAAGAATTCTCAGGCAAAGTAGAAAGAATATAATGATGAAAAATAAGCACTATAAAATTAGAGAGGCCAAGAGAAACTCAATTTATTGAGCAAAGTAAATATTAGAAAAACGTGAGAAAGTTGAGAATAGGAAGTTAGTTTTGAGGAAAATTTCAAGGAAAATGACACATCAAAGTTTTGAGAAAAAAAACTTGAGGAAGGGGGGAAATAAAAAAAGAAAGAAGAAAAGTACTTAGTTATGGAAGATTCATTCAATACATGGGGATATAAGGTGCACAATGTTAACACAAATAATGAAGGATATCATTCAATTGAACACCAAGAGTGGGATGATGATCCATAATCAATCAAACTATGAGGGTAACTCAATTTATCAACACATATCTTAATTTTTTATTTTTTTTCCTCTAGATTACAATAAGTTTCCACTTCATTGAATTGAGTCCAAATTAACCTTTGTTGTATCTCTTTGTGCTACATGTATGAGCATGGAAATATTTTATGTTTTCATGCTATAGTGAATTTAATGGTATTTTAGTATTGGAAATGTAATGAACTTGGTGCAATAAATACTACAATCAGACATGATAGTACATAGATAATTACCTTGGAGAAACCCTATGGGAAAAATCCAACTAGAAGAAGATGCTTCATTTTTTAACTCAAGATGTAATCGGTTACAATTACCAAGGCTCTCATGGAGATTTTAAGAACATATTTTCTAGAAGTTATATCTTCTCTCAACAATGTCCATTGATTATTGAGAATCATTGCCACCGAGCTAATTAAAAACTTGGATGAATGAATCCACACATTGATTGAAATATCAAATTCTTTATTTCACATAGAAAGAAACTTCAATGCTATCCACATATTCTAGAATTGCTTCATCACTACCGACTCAAATATTCCCTTATTCTCAATATTAGGCTCCACTTTCCATTATCAAACTGTAAATAAATCCATTTGTAAAGGGTGCTCTTAAAGTTCTTGTTGGATTATTGAGAGNGGGGGGGGGGAATCAGTAATAGAGAAATTTAATCCTTTTTAACCATAAAATGCAAGTGTTAAATCAATGTAGCATTATCATCCAATAGTTGTTGAGAAAATAAACAATGAACAAATGAGAAATAATACACATACATAGTACACCAGTGTTTTTACATGGAAACCCAAAGTGGGAGAAAACCACATAATGTTTTTTCTTATATGTCTTTAAGAATTACATTCATTGGAAGAACCAACTTCCTTTGTTTCTAGTTGCAACTGGAAGGAGGCTCCAACCCCCTAGTTTCTCAGGCTACAACCTGAGGGAAGATCCAACTCCCCAATTCTTTGGCTACAACCACAAGGAGGATAGAACCCCCTATGTTATCCAGCTACAACTAGAAGGTGGCTAAAGCCACCTGTCATTTCCCCATCCAAACACCCTAATGTAGAAGTAGAATGATGGAACCATTGTCACACTATCATTGTGAGATATACTATTGTAAACCTGTACCAATCAACCTGTAGTCAACTCGTAACAACCTGTACCAATAACCTGTGCCAACGTATACAATACATCAACTTGTAACTCAACCTGTACCATAAACAAATGCATCAACCATGCACCAAACCTATACAAATAATCTGTCACAATAACCTGTCCAAACAACTTGTAATCAACCTGTACCATAAACAAGTGCATCAACCATGCATCAACCATGCACCAACCTGTACCTCAACTTGTACCATCAACGAGTGCATCAACCATCTACCAAATATGTACCAATCATGCATCAAATACACCTAAACTATGAATCATCAATATGTACCAACATCATCAACTATACACCTCATGAATGTGCCAAATTATCAACTACTTATCTCAACCATGTACCCAACATGTACCTCAACCAAAAACCCTCATCAATTTCATCATCCAAATATGATTTGTAACTCTATAATAGACCTGGTGTATATGATCGCATACTTGCAAACCTTCCTTAACTTTAACAACAAGAGACTATCATTTTCATCAAACTTTACTTTAGTCTCAAATGACTAATTTTGGATTAGTCAACAACCCTAACTTGAAATAGTCATAAATATGTACCTGTAATGAATAAGGATCTGAAAATAATACACAATGTTCTTCAATGTCTTTTATGCAATTCCTCCAAGTTTCACTACTTGGAACCTCTCAAAAAAGGATTTATATAAAAAATGGTATACCTTGTTGAATTCTGGCTTATTCTAGAGAGTGAACTTGTAGAGCATGCCCCACACAGAATATTTGTTGTATGGATCTGAAAATTGTACAAAGAATACTACATACTATAATATAACCAATAGAAAAGGTATCTTTCCATCTGAGGCTTCTCCCCCTTTGTCATCATTAACAAAGGCGTCTTTCCATTTGAGGCTTCTCCCCCTAGATGAACTGTCCTTGGGGATACTCCCCTTGAATGAACTCTTCCTGAAACTAATCCCCCAACCTGAACTATCCTCTTTATGGTGCTTCCTCATGTAAATCTAAGACATATAGGATAATCATTCAAAAGAATTCATTTTGGAGTAGAAATTACTCTAAGTCTTTGGCGAAATTACTCAAAGGTTTCCCTTGGAAGCAATTTTATAAATATGTCTACCACTAGTTCTTTTGTGCTGAGATATTCAACTCTGATGTTCTTCTCTGCAACCTGTTCACGTATAAAGTGATACTTTATTGGAATGTGCTTCTTCTTGGATTTCATCATTGGGTTCTTTGATATATTGATGGTGCTTGTATTATCAAAATAGATTGGAATGGGCTCATCATACTCAACCTGTATATCTATCAAAGTTTGTTTCATCCATAGAACCTGAGTACAACATCATGTTGCTGCAATATACTTTTCTTCGGCTGTATATAAATATATTGATGATTGTTTCTTTCTTAGCCAAGATAATAAACACTCACCCAAGTAGAATGCTACTCCATTGGTGCTTCGTCGGTCATTAATGCAACCTGCCCAATCTACATCTGCGTAGGAAATAAGTGATCTATCCTTTCCTTTTGGATACCATAATACAAACTCTTATGTTCCTTTAAGATATTTGAAAATCCTCTTCACTGATAATATATGTGATTCCTTTGGTTCTTCTTGAAATCATGCCACATGTCCAACTGTTTGCATTACATCTGGTCTGGATGTTGTCACATATACTAAGATATCAATCATTGACTTGTATTTCCTCTAGTTTGTAGAATTTGAATTATCATCTTTGCTCAACTTGCAACTAGTTTTCATAGGAGTGGTAATTGGTTTGGAATCTTACATTCTGAACCTCTTTAGAATTTCTCTGATATACTTAGTTTGAGAAATAAAAATTCCTTGGTTTCTTTGACATATATGAAGATCTAGAAAGAAGGATAGTTCTCCAAGTAATGACATTTCAAATTAATTCTGCATAGCCTCTTCAAATTTCTAGCTTAACATGTCATCAGTACTTCCAAAAATAATATCATCAATATAAACTTCAATTATAAAATACCATATTGAGTTACCTTGATGTAGAGGTTGTTGCCTACACTTCCTTTTTTGAACCCTGCCTACTGTAGATATTTATCCAATCTAGAGTACCATGCTCTAGGAACCAGTTGTTCAATGTAGACTTCTTCTTTAAGTTCCCCGTTTAGAAAATATTGTTTCACATCCATATCTATCCATATTATTCAAGACTATGCTACACAACTGTCCATAATTTTGACTCATATTGCATTCATGAAGTACTACTACAAATGATTAATCTATCATATTGTACTTCTAATTGAATGCACTGAATCTGTCTACTCAAATTCTGCAAGCTGCTTGAAGGATGGTTCTCCGGTTTGTCTCATCTACCGCATAGACTCCCCATGTCTATTATTCATATTATCTGGGAGTCTCTAAGCTGGATGGCTCATAAAAAGTTCCTTCTCTAAAGTGTATTCATCATCATCTTCATTAGTAGATTCATCATCTCTCTGAGCTATGAATTCTTTCTTTCTATCTTTGGATTCATCTTTCACTACAGTGCCTGAAAGTATAATCTCTTGAACCTGTTCCTTATTTACTTGTCCTTCTTTTCTTTCAGTTATTTTCCAAATATTTTTGTATTTGACATCTTTCCTTTTCTCTATAGAATTTTCTTCATCTCATTTTATTTCCAATCTTGTGATCTTTGGGACCTGGTCTTTATTCACCTATTCTTTGTGTTTTGAAAAACCACTGTCAACATACCAACCACACTTCTTCTGCTTACCTTGTAGAGAAAGTGTGCATTCTTCATTGTTATATTGATTATTCTTTCTTATACATGTTCTCTTATGAGGCTCTTGTCTGTAACTATTGTTGTTCTATTGTGGTTCTATAGGAGGGACTGTCATTCTACAATCTTTGTCCATGTGTCCATTTTACATGCACATCCTTAGTTTGGTATTTGTGAGAAGTAAGGTTGATCATTGTGTATATTCCAAGGAAGAAGGTGGGTGTTTCATATATGTAGCATTGTATGTCGATGACATGTTGTTGTTCGGAAAAAACATGGAGACAATAAAAGAGGTGAAGAAGTAGCTATCCTCCAAGTTCGATGTGAAGGATATCGGTGCTGTGAACTTCATTTTGGGAATAGAGAGAAAGAGATATCGGGCAGTTAGAAAGATTTGGTTGAACCAAAGGAAATATATTGAAACAATATTGAAGCCTTTCAACATGCAGGATTGCAAAAAACTCAAGGTGCCAATTCCTGTGGGAGCACATTTAACTATTGAATAGTGTCCAAAGACACATGAATAAATAAAGTACATGGAACATGTTCCCTATGCAAGTGATGTTGGTATCTTAATGTATGTGATGGTATGGACTCGACTAGACAATTTTCAAAAGAGTGTTCAGGTATTTGTGTGGCACAAAAGAATATGCTATATACTACCAAGGGAAGCCTGAAATTGATAGGGAAGTAGAGGGACATGGATTTGTCGACATCGAATAGGCTATAGATGTAGATCAAGGAAGGTAGACTAATGGATATGTGTTCAAGATATTCAATGGATAAATTAACTAGATGAGTAAGAGACATGTGGTCATAGACTTATCAAAAAATGAAGTTGAATACATGGAAACCACTCATGGAAGCAAAGAAGCCATATGGATACAAATGCCATGTTCAAGAATTGGGTTAGAGTAAATAGATATGAAGATAAATTGTGATAGTCAAAGTAAAATATTTCAGGCAAAGAACCCAACACACCATTCCAGGACGAAGCACATTTATGTACAATACCATTTCGTGAGAGACATGGTGGAAAGTAACAAGGTGTTGCTGGAAAAACTAGACACATTGGAAAACATAGTAGATTCTTTGACCAAGTATGTGAGTGTTGTGAATTTCTCTTGGTGTAGAGAGGAAATGGGCATTAATACCCTATGTATGTGAGAAAAAGTTCAGGTTCTCACATTTCAACAAATAAGACAACAAGTGGGAGAATGTTGGCTTATATATTCTTTGTAGTGAAATTTGAAGCCGAAGTGATCGACAAGATTCAAGAGGTCATGAGGAGGTCAAATGGAAACCGACTGAAGCTTAACTGGAAGTTGACTGGTAATCCAATTGTAACAGAATCCCAAGATTCATAGGATTTGTAGCCAATGATCTACGTGGATTTGTAACCATATTTGGGTGTCATTATTTAGGGTTTTGCATGTTGTAAAGCCTATAAATAACGTGTGATGTAATAATGTAGAGGAAAATATTTAGATCAATCTATTATATGTTTTTGGTCATGTAGATGCAAGCTAAATTCATTGCAGGTTTGTTCTTTTGTAAAGCAAGAGAGTATGATGGTGATTGTATCTTAGGCATATACCAAGGTTAGTCATGTGACGCTTTATTCTGAATGAATAAGAAAAAAAAAAGAGAAATACACTCAAGGAATGTTTTTTTTCCCGGTTGGATTTCCAAGGTAAAATCATTGTGTACTTTGTGATTACTTTGTCATTTTCTTTCTTGATTAAATATATCTTCTCTTTTCCTACTAGGTTTAGTCTAGAAGTCTATTTCCTAACAATTAGTTCATTCTATAAAATATTGGAGACACTATTTGACGGGAAAAGAAACTTTCATGCATAATAATCACTTACCTTTGTAGCTTCTTCAATCCCCCCCAAAAATCAAGAAGATAGACCTATGAAATGGGAATCCTATTTGGAACAATTTTGTTTGGTTAACAAGTACAAAATGAGTGACACAAATCTAGTGGCCAATTTTTTAAGCCATCCTTCTTCCTTTCATGCCTTAATGGTTTTCATAACTTCACATATTGGATTTCAAACTTGGGATACACAATATCTAGATGATCCATAGTTTGGGAACATTTATAAGTGTCTCCAAAATCCAACCTCTTCAAAATTAGTTCCTTTGCAATATTTTCATATCAAGGAAGGATTATTGTACAAGTTTAACAAGTTATGTGTACCATGTGATCATTGCTTCTCTCTTATCAAAGAGGTACATTTTACTCTCTATAGTGGTCGCTTTGGAAATAAAAACTCTTCATCATATTTAAACTTCTTCTACTAGCATCATATGAAGTGGGATGTTATTCATTTTTTAAAGTGTTGTGTAGTTTGTTGTCACTCCAAACTAGCTAATAGGAAGCTTGGTTTGAGTTTCCATTTACCCATTCCTTCCCATACCTGGGAAATAATTTTATTGGACCTTGTAAGTCGCTTTCCCATGATTGTTCACTACCATGATGTTTTGTGATGGTTGATAGATATAGTGAAATGACTTAGTTTATTCCTTGTCCAAAAACCAATTCTTTTAGTGACTTATCCCAACTATTATTTAACTTTGTTTGGTGATACTTTGGGATTCACACTAATATTTTCACTCTCCCTTTGAGTTATGTATTGGTTTTTATCCTTTTTTTACATAACATCTTCAAAAAGAACAAGATAAGGCACTAAAATTTGTTCACAAGCTGTAGTCTCTCCAAGAAAAAGTCATATATATTCTTCAGAAGACTCATGAAAAGTATAAACAACTCATTGACCAACATCATGTTTCACACCATCTCCAAGTTGGTAACAAAGTGGTTGCATTTGGAAAAATCATGATTTTAAGACAACCTATAGAAAGGTGAAACCAATTTGGTATGGCCCCTACTCAATCATCTAGTAGGTGTTTGAAAATTATTTCCATCTTGATCCTATATTTTCGTTAGGATTTCATGATGTTTTTAATTTTGATATTCTCAATCTATATCATGAGTCAACCCTCGAAACAAAGATCTTCAATAGTCATCTTGCAGATATTGTTCCCAATTTTGAGCCTCGACTTGATGTCGATCATGTTTTTGTTTAGAAGACTCACTAGACTCATCATGGATTCATCACTTTCTACCTTGTTCCTAAACAAGGTCATTTTTTTCATTAGGCTCATTAGATTTCTCAAAACTAGATGCAACGATGTTTTCCCTCACTCCTAAGAGCATTGGAGGTCAATTCTTCTTATTTTCGGAGGAATGATATAGATTAGCATGCATATTTTGAATATCACATTATTATTTGTATTGTTGTGGGAGATAATTATTGTGGTTTGGTGTGATCACGCCTTTTGGTTTCCTATTCTTGTGGAGTAGTTGAGATCATATCTCTAAGTATCTCTATTATTGAACTTAGTTTCTAGTTCTTATGATCTAGTTGAAAATTTCTCTCCTAATTTGTTAAGTTATTTTCTTGATTTAAAGCTATATAATCCTATGTTTGTTAATGAAAATTCAGTTAGAGATTTATTTCCACACTTCTTATGTAGAACTATGCTCATGATTTCTTAATACCATATCACACAATATATGTTAGACTATGTGTCAAAGATATTTTTATAAAAATATAATAATATTGTCTTTAAATTCTAATTACGTTTTCATAGTTATATTGATCTATTCACTTATGTCAAAATATTGACAACAATATGATTAGAATTAAGTGTAAGAGTCTTATAAATTTGTTATGCTTAAAATAACACATTTGAATATTGCAAGCTCCAAATTGAGTGTCATCAATGGAATTGGAAATAATATGAACCATAATGTTCCAGGTCCAAATTTTAGACTCACGAGGGAAATATTAGTAAAATGACAACTTGTACATGTTTGTTCTCTTGAATTGGGGCAAAAACAAGAAGTTATGATAATTATACCATGATATTTCATTGGAAGGTCCAAATTGCATGGGATTAATGGGATTATGAATATTTCATGTCATACAACATCTTGTAAAAATTAATGAAAAAAAGATTAGAATTAAAGAAGTTACAAGAGGTTGAAAATTGAATAATAGAACAGTCTCCAAAACCTTAAGCCCATCATGTTTAAACGTAACAATCCAAATGAAACTCCTAGAAATGATCAGGAAGGCTCATCCTTGACACAATAATAAAATGAAGAGGTGGAATTTAAGATGTTGAAGATATAAGAGAGAATAGAGAGCGTAGAATCTACAATGGAAAGAAAGGTTGACATCCTAAATATGGTAATTAAAACAATATTCTAAGATTTTAAATATGATATCAAAAATAGTATGAAATTTTATTTAAAAGAGACAACAAACAAAGATAATATCAAAGATATGGCCATCAAACATGAGATGAAAGAGATGGTCAGAAAATCAGATGATCTCTAAAACCTTGTTATCATAAATTCTCATCCTCAAGAAGAGGATAAGGAGAATGTGAGGATTGAGTCCTAATCATATATGGAGAAAATTTTAACACATTTGGAGAGAAAGAGGAATGATTCCAAAAGACATGATCAATGATTACTCCAATATCCATGCCATCATGGTATCAATTTGGGGCGTAGGAACTACTTCATTCCCAATATTGGCATGAGAAAGTTTGATGGTAATGATCCCATAACATGGATATTACAAATTCAACAATTCTTTAATGATCTACACCAAATGTCAAATTTATAAAAGGTAACTATTGCAATCTTATATTTAGAACCTGATCAATTTTGTGCAGTAGAGATGGATTTATGACCACAAAATGGACTCTATTTTCTCTTGGTACATTTTTATGAATGAATTGATATCACATTATGGGGATAGTATAAGGAACACATTCTTTAGAAAGTTAGTGAATCTTAGGAAAAGAGTTCTAGTTACAAAACACATTCAATAGTTTCAAAAGTTGAGTCTCAGAGTGATGAACAATCTAGAGGATAATTTTTTGGATTTCTGTATGGTCACTTTAAAGGATATCATTCAATATGAGTTGTGTCTCTTGGAGCCTCAATCATTAGATAAGTATTTCATTATGGAAAAGATAGTTGAGAATAAAAATATGACTACTAGAAGGGTTTTCCCTAACACCTATAGAAAGTACAATGTCCCCACATGTACCCTCTCTCAACCCACAAGATTGACACCTTAAAAAATGGATGAAACAAGAGAAAAGGGACTATGTTTTAATTGTGATGGGAAGTATAGTGAGGTGAATTAGTGTGGTGAGAAGAAATTATTCTACATAATATGAGAAGAGGAAGAAAAACAAAATTTGTCCAACTTTCTCAAGATCGAAAACTAAAAGAGATTACTCCAACCATATCTTGTCATTATTTGGATAGAATTTGCACTCGCATTAGATTTATTCTAGTAGTACGGGTCTCTTGATTTACTACAAATTACCCAAATTTCTCAATTGATTTATATATCTAGCACCATAATTTTAAGTAATGGTTGCATATACAATTACCATAAATTGTTCGAGGAAGTGCAAAAACAATAATTTTATTATGGGTGATTATTTATTGGATATTCCTATAATTGCAATCCAAACAAATGGAATTGATGTGGTATTAAGGGTTCAATGGTTTGCAATAGTTTAGAATAGTGTATTTTTCTTTTTGTTTTATAGATTTTTCATGAGATTTTCCTTGGATGTCAAGGAAACGAAGCTTAAAAGTATGCAAGGAAAACCATCTAAAAAGATTAGCTCTAATGAAATGGAAAAAATGTTAGAAAAGAGACAACTAAGAGAAATTTAATAATTGTTCTCGCTAGATTTTCAAACATCTAAACATCCTATGGAATATTCCTCTTGGCATCTGACCCTACAAATACCATCATTCCAAGAAGATTGATATTGAGAATATGGTTTAAGAAATTATAGATATTGGCATCGTTCAACCTATCCAAGTGCCTTCCTTCCACAGGTGGTGATGGTTTACAATTTCTTTTTCATGGAGTATGTATCTTGTTTATAGATATCTAATGACGAGTCCAAATGGCCTACCAAGCAGAAGAGGGAGAACACTCGATGGAAAGTCCAAATCATACCTACTCTCATTTGGTGTAGAATTTCCTATGAGTTTATCGGCGTCACTGCCGCTCAGAATTAAAAGAAGAAAATGGGGAAAACATTGAATTGTCCCCCAAAAGTTCTAAATAATTCTAAGGGTAATAAAACTAAAAGAAACTAATCTAATCCTAACTAATTCTAATATATCCCAAGAGAAAAAATAAAAGAATGAGTACAACACAAGGTAACACCATCAGAATAGAAATAACTCATGTATTCTAATGATATATGAAAATAATAATTGATCTGAAAGGATCTAGAGAACATCTCAGAAGTTTCAAAAGTGTCCCAGGAGGCTCAGGATGGCCTCGACAAATGAAAGAGGGAAAAAATTCAAATTCCTCAAAGCTCAGAAAAATTGGCATCATCCCGAAGAGCGTGTCGCAAGATTTCCAATGACGTAAATGGTTCATCAAACATAGTTACCTATCAAGACATATTCACAATCAAAGTTTTGGTCAACCTAGCCAAGTTAGCAGGGATGAGTCAGCATCTATACTGCTGACATCAACATCAGTACAGATGACGTCAACATTTGTACATGGTACATGGCACAAATAGAGGATGAAATGTGTCATGATGATGTCATCTTAATGACGTGGTAGCACCAGAGGCTACTATGTGTCACCCATTTTAGACATTTTCAGGTCGGTATGTGGACCAATGAAAAAGTGCCACATGGTAGTTTTTACAGCCACGTGGCATTCGTACAACCACATGGCATGTGACATGGCATCCATACCGAACGTGGTCGATGAGTTGGCATCTGTACAGGATGCGACAAGTATAGTGGCAGTGATGTCATCATGACACCATCATGTTGACATGGCCCAATGACAATGTGCCATGTGGCATGCTGATTTGGCATTTTTGGGCTGCTAAATGGGCCAATAAAAATGTGACATGTGGCATCCCCATATGATGCCACATGGAACCACCCAGGAGCATCCACGTGGTCCTCCGACAGAATGACACATGGTGTCATTCACCAGATGACACATGTAAGATACACATAGGTAGTGACTATACCCGTTTCAGTGAATGGATGGTCACCATGTGGCAGCAGGAAAATGCCCAATGAGGGTTAGTAACCGAAAATTAAAATTAAAATAGGGGTTGGCCAACAATCAACCCCAATCCGCCAAACTTAGGGGTGATCCACAAAATATGATGGAAAACTCCACACTTGGTGGTAGACTCCAAATATGGAAACCCGGTGTATCACCTCCAGATCCAACGAAGTACTGACCAAATATGAAATGTGGGTCATATCCAAAAATTTTCGTGTTGGTGTCATATCAAGTGGGTGCCAAAGTTATCCACATGGTTAATTTTGGTGGTCAGTTAGTTAATATGGGTAGACCATATTTTTTTTTTTGTAATGAGTGCAAAAATGGGGGGGGAGGCTCGCGGGTTTGACCCCAAGACCACCCCAACAAACAATCTTTAATTAGTACCCAAATCACCAACGAACCAAGGGGGTCGGACTTGTTAAGTCTTCCTTGAATTTACATTTTGAACCAAGCTTATATAGAGAGAAAAGGGGGGGAGCACGTGTTAGTCTGCTCAGGTCGTACCAGGGATGATTTTCAATGCAAATTTTAGTGCATTAATTATAGAGTTGTACGTGGATTGAGGCAAAGGTATAGAGGAGGTCTGAAGTTGACAGTGTCCAATGGAGACGATTTGATAGTCAAATTTATTTAATTTGATGATGTGAAAGGGAAAATGATATTAAAATATTACCATCCATTGTAAATATTTTTAGGGGGTTCAAGTGATTCTTTTTTATGAATACAAGACCTTATGTTTCAGGATTCTCATGTCATAGCTATGTGGTGAAGTGTTTCTTAATGTAATATGTTTTTCTCTATTTTCACATTTTTTTTGTTTCTTTTTTTATTTATAAGAATTTTAAGTTCAGGATTTGTTTCAAACACCTTGTTTTTGCTTAAAACAATATTCATGTTTTCTTTTGAAGTTTGAATGTAGAATTCAGGTAGTAATGCTCTACATTTTAAGTGAACCCTAATCTGTTCCTCTTTTTCCATCTCATAAACTACAAGGATCCACTAACATGACTACCTTGGCATGTTACTTATGAGCTCAATTATTCCTTCAATTGATCACCTTGGCCTCTTACTCCATTTCCCAATGCCCTTCCCTTATTGTTCCAACCAAACATTTCAAAAAACCCAACCCTATATTTTCATAACTAGCCTAAAATCTATTATAAACAAAGTTATATCAGACAAAGAGAGCCCTCTCTTAGTCTTGGAGGGATAGATCCAAGAATCCAAGTGGTTTGATGTTACCTCTGTGATTGCCTCCACAGCATTGGAAAAATTACAAAGTGCTAACACAGTGGCGACCATACTGGGGAACTGTTCCTCAGAAAAGTGCATCGAGTTCCAGATTTGATTATTGATGGTGGACATTGATCCAACACAAGAAGTTTGAATCATCCACCCGGCGAATCCAATCAAATCCAATCAGTTTCAAAGACTCCAATGGAGGAAGAACCTAAAACATGACAAAGCAATCTGGAAAGATCAGGTATTCAAGATGAAATTGTATTCAAGACATTTTTTCCTTTATCTATAATTATTTTCTCTCTTATTATGATCTTGGTCAATAATATATTGTTGAAATTCATAGTGATAAATTTCAACCTGAAGAGCCTCAAAGTATTGAGCCCATCCCTATATCTCTGGTAGACACTCCAATACCTATAGAAAACCTAGTTAGACACAAGCCTCGTCCTTATCTCCTATTCTTGTCAAAATTCTAGATAGTTATAAGCCCCTTTCTTTACCTCCTATACCTGTAAAAGTCCCAAGCAGATACAAGCCTCTGGTTTTACCTTCTATTCTCCATGACTTCTCTGCAAATTATCGCAATAATCTGCCTAGGTTTGATGGAGAAAATGCGAAGATCACTACTGAAAAGCACATTCAAACTCTTCAGGATTTTCTTGATTTGTTTGAGGTGTAATAATATGATGTCTGTATCAAGATGTTTGCCCTATATTTGCAAGGTAAATTTTAAAAATGGTTTAAAAATCTTCTAGTTGCAAGCATTAGCAGTTTTTATCAATTTATGCAAGTTTTCCTAGATAGATGGGTGATCATAGGAAATGTTTTTCTCATCCTAGAAGAGTATGACCACTTGAAAAGATAGTTGGGGGAGACATTACAACATTTTTCAGCCAGGTTCAATAAGGTGTATCATTCAATGCCTGTTGATATAAGGCCACCCCCAGAATTAGCTCTCTTGCACTACCCAAATGCCTTTGATCCAGAGATGGCATTCCAATTAAGAGAAAGGGACACTGCAACCCTTGAAGAAATGAAAATAATTTCATTTTATGTGGAAGCTAACCTACTGAACAAAAAGGCAAAATTAAAAGCAGTGAAGAAGGATAAAATAGAAAAAGAGCATTTGATATCTTTAGAGGTAAAACTAGATATTTTGACAAACACAGTCAACGAAGTGATGCATAAGATTAGCAGGAAAGAGGAGCTTGTTGTTCAAAGACCTCATGTTCCATTAGTTCCAAAAAATACAAGGATCAATGTCCCCAAGCATTTTGCAGATCATCCTTGGTATTATGGATTGGAAAATTATTTTTTCATGTATTCAATTCACAACGTAGTCAAAGATGAAACTCCATCTCAGCTTGTAGAAGAGCCATCGGCTGATATGATGTGTATGTTTGATGACATTTCATTCATGGATTATCTACCCAAGAACGATCAATACGATGAGGATTACATCAACATGGATTTTCCAAATCAATCAACAACATATTGTTGGGAGGGAAAAGATCAGTTGCAATTCAAAGATGACAGTCAACCCGTGCATAGAAATTATGACAGCAATGAGCAAAATGTAGAAAATTTCAGAGTAAGTGGAAAGACTTTACCCTTATGTTTCTCTTCATTTCAATTTCTGAGAGATAATTATAAACAAGTTGTAAATAGTGAAGATGTAGAATCTTCTAATGAATCAGTTAAGGATGTCATTGATAACATGGAAGCTGTTTTAGATCTAGGATTACAGCCACTAAGTTCCCTTGACTTTCAAATTCCTGATGAAATTTCAGAGCCTGAAACAAAATTTCAATCAGTGGAATATAACTCTGTACCATAAGTCTTTAATTCATTTCAAATTTTGAGGAAGACTCTTGAGAAAATGATGAAGGATAAATACATACAAAGTTAGGAAATTTCATTTGAAGCAATGCAACAGTCATGTCAGTCTCTTCAGGATCCAATAGTTGATTTGTTGGATGACATGTGTTGTCAATATCATGTTTCATGTGCCACTTATGGACTTGAAATCATTTACGATATAGACATGGTTAGACAGTCATTTTCATGGTTTTATTTAGCAACAAATTCTGCTCAAAGTTCGTTAGAAAATCTACAGACAAATCAAAATTTGCATAATGATACAGATGGCATATGTGTATTATCAGTTCATGATCTTAAAATGGATAAATTTGAATATTAGGAGATAGAACATGTTTATCATGATCCTATAGTTGTCTACATGGAGGAGCTATTCTTTCTAGAATTCCCATTGATACCTAAAGTTTATGTGATTTTCCACGGTCCCAGGGCTTTGTGTTGTGAAGATCAGGTTGGAAATCAGTTTATGTTTCCCATGCAAGTTATATTTATGATACTGATTAAAAAAAATGAAAGAGAAGAGTTATTAGAGCAGTTACTTGACTGGATGCATTGGCATTATTGTATCATTTAGAACAACAAAATTATCAGCAGTTTAGGGTAGGTAGCAGTTTGAATAAGCTCAATCATTTGAGCATATTTTTCAGCAGTGTGTGGTTTCCAGTAGAGTTTGCAGCTGATAGTTTATAGTTCAGTGTTGAGTTTTATTTGAGCTAGTTTGAAGATTGTAGTTGCAGTGACTCCATGGCCCAATGGATAAGGCATTGGTCTATGTGTTCAAATTTCTATGGTTCTTGTCACCTCTCGAAAGAGCTTCCATCCCTAGGTGGAGCCTATGTTGGGGACCTATAATCATAGGTGACTTGATTCTTCAGCTATCTATTTGGAATTTCTCTCATGATGAAGTCATCTGGGTTGTTGAGATCGGTTGATTTAACTTCTCCCTCCATCCTTTTCACCTGATTCTTCGTCACCTTGTTGCACCCTTCATTCCCTCACCCTCCATTTTTTCACCCCTCCACCGATTTCATCCCTACATGAATAAACAATCTTAGGATTAAAAACATTAGGTTAATAATAAATGGTTAGTGTAATTTTTTAACACTAATTAGCATAATAATATTAATTTAATCAAATTAGTGTAGTTAGATTAATAAAACTAGGATAGGCTTGTTAATAATAAATTAATTAATAATTAGAAATTAGGTTAGTTTGTTTATGTTAGAAATTAGGTTAGTGTATTAGGCAACAGAGACTCCAATCAGCAGGATAGATTCTGGAAGAGCCAATGTAAGCATGCTTTTTACTATGTTGTTTTTTCATTGAATGTTGCATCATAGTATGCTTGATACAGGTTTGAAGGAACATGGAGAGGATATAGCAAGGAAACAAGACCAACTTATTCCTTCTATTTCTTCCTTTATTATATTCTTGCACATAAACAATTCAACTACATGTGAAAGAGAATCTCTGGAACTTGGATGATAAGTGGCCAAGGAAGCAGTAAGGAATCTCGTAGTTTCAGGATCTGTGTATGGGTTGCATATATGATTGGATTTGAGTAACATATCTAATGAATTCTATAGCTCCATGATGATGGGGGTCATTTCTTATTATTCCTCTTTTTCTGTATTGAGTATGTGGGAATGATGTCCATGTCAACATCATGGATGCCTCATGAGCATGAGAATTTGTGAAGCTTATAAACATTCCTGATCACATTATGATCTCTTGTTGCCATCACCGAAAAGGGACTTTGGCCTTACAACTTGTAAAGGACAAACATCATTACAACGAGGAGAATAAAGCAGTCAAGATTTGGAGCAAGACCCAGAGATGTAGCCCACATCGAATGAACTTTGTTATCAAGGGAAGTGTCATATCTATTATGTGTTTTGTTCTTATGTTAATTTTCATAAACTTCCACACATAGAACAGTAAATGAAAGCATGACATATAACAGATAAGGAAGTTAAAAGAGGCTTTAATTCAATTTGGATTCAATTCTATAAAGACTTTGATTAAACCTTTAATTGCAATCCTCTCAAGTAAAACGATATATAACTGACCCTTTGGAGGAGTGACAAGATCAAACAATTATTGGAAACTAATCACCCTCGGGTTCATATGAAGTGGTATCAGAGCATGCTTGATATCGGTTGAATATGTTGAAGCTGAGAATGGAAAGATCGCCAAAATAGTTGTGGTTCGATAAGTTTCAAGAGCTCAACCAAATCCTTCAAGCAGAGAATGTCTTCAAGAGGAGGAGTACCAAAGGTTGCAAGATAAGTTGCAAGCCATGAAGGTGCAGACAGAGGAAGGCTCTACGAATGAGATGGTGATAAGACCATTTTGTGACCATGTCAACTTCACCAGTTATGGGTTCAAGCACAACAGTGCAAATGCATGAACACTTTGTCAAGCAAGTGAAGATGACATCCAGGCATCCATAAACCAAGGATGATTCCTAGAATCATCATACACTGATCCTTCTCACCAGAAACAACTGGACACATCTCAAGAAGCAGATCAAGATTCCCATCTTGGGATGGAGGTAAATAAACCATGTTTAGTTCCTTTCTTGATTAATGTTGATGACTCTTTTAAAGTCCTTGAACAACATACTTCATGCATCGGCTTAAAGTTGATGGGAAAAATGGGATACGAAGGAGGAGGCCTTGGATCCAATGGACAAGGTACTATGGATCCCATCAAGGTAGTGGTTTGGAATTTATTTGCCAAGATAGGTGATGTAGGAGCATCGTGATCATTCAAGCGAGTGTGGAAGACCAGAGTTAGCCGAGTTGAGCACAACACATTTTTCCACACATGTAAAAAACGTGTTGAAATATTTTGAAAGTTGAAGAAGCGAAATTTTAATGAAAAGGGTGTACGTGCATTTATGAATAGGGGATGTCAATGGATATTGAGAGATCTGCTCACATCCACCAATGTAAAGGCATTTAAGCCAAATAAATGAAAGTAGGTAGATTTAAATTCTAGATTAGACAACCTTAGGACTAGGAGGGAAAACGGATATAGAAACCCTCATCTTTGTATCTTGGAACCAATTGAGATCATTGTAACATTAGCATAGAAGAGAACAGAGCTAGAGCAGGAAGTTGTGTTGAAGAACACATGTACAGATACTCTGAATTAATATAATAAGCTTTTATTCAGGTTCATGGTGTTAAAATGCTTTATGTATGCACATGATGAATGATATGCTTATAATCATTTATTCTCTCTGTTTTTCATTTACTATTACGCTGTGTTGAATGTTTCATTTCAAGTTGAATGTTTGAAGTCTGAGAGAGTGAGAGAATGAGTTTCAATTGTTTCTCTTTCTGAGTGAGAGTTCCTGCAAGGAGTGCAGTGAAAACGTCCGCAAGGAGTGCGTTGACAGAAGTTCAGAGTTATCTATGAAAGCTCAGGAGAGATAGCATTGTTCTCATTCCAATAGAGTGCAAACAGAGAACAGACATCATGCAAGGTGTGCACAGGTGAGTTGAAGACTTAGAATCCATCAATTGAGGTTGAGGAGTGAAAGACTTCTGTGTGCAGAGAAAGTTGCACAGAGTCGAGAGATTCAAATACTTAGAAGTATTTGAGAGATTGTCACAAGGAGTGCATGTAGGATTCATCCTTTGGAAGCTCTAATTTACCAGACTAAGCTCAGGAGGGATAACACTTTTAAGTGTTTAGGAGAAAGGCAGAGTGAGATTGTTTGTAGAAGACAAGTTCAGGAGGAAGAACTTGAGTTGTCTCGTAGAGTCGATGAGCAGGAATTAGACGATCAAAATCTCTGTGGAGAACTCGCGAAGTTGCGAGGACCATAGAATTTGAAGAAGTTGCAAGGGGGTTAAGGGTAGATGGAACTATCACCTTGACATCCAGAATCAACATGGGTCGTTGATCAGGATCTGTCTGAGCTGTCAGATCATTTTAGAATTTCAAGGTTTGTAAGTCCAGAGTGTGGGCTAAACCTTTAGTTACTCAAACTCTCGAAGTGTGAAATAGATCATCGCGTGTGGAGAAAGTTAGAGAACTTGAGTGACAGGTGGCAAGAATCTGTGTCAAAGATAGAGGATAGTGGAGGAGACAGGTGGCGTATGCATCATGATATGGAGTCAACCTTCGTTGACCATTTCAGAATTTCTCAAGTGGAAGAACCGAGGGTCTTGCATCAGGATTCATGAAATTGTGAAGTCTGAAATTCTGAAATTGGTGAAAGGTCTTGTTCGGGAGCCGGTCTTTGTTGAATGCATCAGGAGTTTGGCATTCAACATTTCAGGGATAAGAGGTAGGGTTCCTTTGTCTTAGGATTCCCGAAGTCTCAAAATGCGATACATCTGTGGGGAAGGACACGGCCAAAACATTTCGGTGAATCGACATTTCAGGGTTTCGGCAGTGGAGGGTCGAGAAACGCGACAACAAATATCGCAAAGTCCTGAAGTGGTGAAGGGCACGAATTTAGTGTGTCGAAGGAGATTTGGGTTAACGCCTAGTGTTTATTCACATAGGCTCAATTCATAAGGACCCATGGAAAACACTGTGGAGTGTGTAGGGGATTCCCAGTGTGGGAACCGAAGAGTCAATCAGACTCAAGGGCAGTTATTGAAAGATTCTACACAGACCATGATCGTAGGGTTTCAGGGTCTATGTCATTTGTGGTATCAAAGCATAGAAAGACTTCTTTTCTTTCTGTAGCAGAGAAAAGATTTGCAGCCATGCCACTGAGAAGGAGAGAGAGGCCAATGCCTAATCCAATAGTGGAAAGAGAAATGCATGACCTACATGCTAGGCTTGATGCCATGGAGAAAACACAAAGGTGCACAGTCAACGTTGGGGATGTCAGCGAGGCTAAAAGTGAAAATGAAGTTGGAAACGAAGGAGAAGAAGTTGTAGCAGAAGATGCAATGGACGAATGCCTATTCAGGGTTGTTGCAAGGATAGGTGCCAGAGCAAAAATGGACATTCCAGTATATGAAAGAAACCTAGATATTGAAGAGTTTCTATATTGGATTAGAGCTCTGGATAAGTATTTTGACTATGAAGACGTCAAGGAAGACAAGAAGGTCAAACATGTTGTCACAAGACTTAAAGGACATGCAACATTATGGTGGGATGAACTACAAGATGACAGACGATGCAAGGGAAAGTAGAAAATCAAGAGTTGGGATAGAATGGTTGCAAAGATGAAGGCAAAATTCATACCCAAAGATTATCAAATTACTTTGTTTCAAAGGATGCAAAATTTGAGACAGAAGTTGATGTCAATGAAAGAGTACACAAAGGAGTTCTACAAGATCAATATTAGAGAAGGTCATCGGGAAAGCGATGATGAAAAGGTTGCCAGATACATGAATGGTCTAAGATATGACATTCAGGATGAGATGAGCATGATGATCATTCGGAATGTGGAGGAAGCTTACCAGATGGCTCTGAAAGCTGAAGAGAAATTGAGCTGAAAGAAAGGACAAAGAGGCCAAGGTAGAAGTTCAACCAGAGGCAAAGCAGTTGTCCAAGAAAAAACCTAGAAACCTAAAGAAGAGTGGAAGAAACCTCAAACTCAAACTGAGAGAGGTGGAAACTCACAGAGAGGACAGTATGTAGATAACGAAAATTTTTCTCATACTCGAGGAAGAGGAAGAGTCAGAGGTGGAGTAGTAAAATTATTTACCTATGGAAAGAACGGTCATAAATCTTTTGAGTGTCTGGACAGAAAGAAGGAAGGTGGTGAAATTCACATTGCCGAAGCTCAAGGATGAAATGTTGAGGCAGAAGATGCTAAGGGCGAAAGATCACTAATGATGAAGAAAGTTCTCTTGATGCCAGAGAAGGAGGCGGAGAATCTAGTCCAAAGGAACAGACTGTTTCGAACTGCTTGCAAGACCAAAGACAGGGTATGCAAAGTCATCGTGGATAGTGGTAGCACAGATAATCTCATTTCTACAGAGATGGTAGAAAAACTGGAGCTGGAAACTATTGAACATCCGAGCCCATACAGAGTTTCGTGGCTACAAAAAGGACATTAGGTAAATGTCACTAAACAATGTTTAGTTGAATTTAAAATAGGGGGATACAAGGATGAAATACTATGTGATGTCATTCCCATGGTTGTTTGTCATCTATTGCTGTGTAGACCATGGAAATATGACAGGAATGTGATTCATGATGGGAGAAAGAACACATACACCCTAGAGAATAATGGGAGAACTCACATGTTGTTACTAATTAAAGATAAAGAAGCAAAACCCAAGGTAAACAACACTGTACTTCTCATGAGTGGGAAGGAACTTCTTAAGGAAGTTAATAAGAAGGAAGACACTCAATTCATTGTGGTAAGGAAACCCAGAATTGTTTTAACCAGTACAAGAGTGGATGATTTACCAGAAGAGATCCAGAGGCTACTGGAAGATTTCACTGATATAGTCATGGACGAACTACCTTGTTCGTTGCCACCGATCAGAAGTATAAGTCATCACATTGATCTTATACCTGGAGATATTTTACCAAACAAAGCAACATACAGATTGACGCTGTGGGAAAATGAGGAGGTCAAAAGACAAGTCTGGGAATTAATGGACAAGGGGTTGGTTAGAGAAATCTTGAGTCCATGTGTTGTTCCAATAGTGCTCAGCCCAAAGAAAGATGGAGGCTAGAGGATGTGCACAGACTCAAGGGAAATCAACAAGATTACCATCAGATATAGATTTCCTTTGCCAAGTGTTATCTCCCAAAATAGCATCGTCATTTTGGTCGGGTTTTATGGTGGATAGCATGGCTATTGATAGTTTCCTCAATTCATTGTTGAGTTTTTTTAGCTGCAAAACTTAGGTTTTGGTTTTGTCTTAAGAAAATAATTTGACCCATAAATTCTTCTTTTCAAAATTTTCATTTTACACTTTCATCAGCTAACGTGTGTCCAAAAGTTGATCGTGCGCTGTTGAAAGTGCATGCTTTCCGTAGCTAAGGAACAATTTTTCAAAGGTCATGCGCTGTTGAAAGTGCATGCTTTCCACAGCTAAGGAGTGTTTTTTACAAAGAGGCGCGCTGTTGAAAGTGCATGCTTTCCACAACTATTGAGCGGTTTTCACAAAGTCGCGCGCTGAGGAAAGTCAAGATTATCAACAGCTAACAGAGGCTGTACTCCCGGGTTGGCAACATCAAATCAAATCTTTGGTTCCATATCAGACATTGTTCACAAAAGACCGTTTAGAGTTTTGAATTGCAAATGGAAAGAATGATACTTAAACTTGCAGGGAACTTTTCAATCCCTTCCCAAGATCCAAATGAAGATCTGAAAAAACCATTGGATATCTTAGATTCTCTAGATGTCGATCGACTATTTAAACATGCAAAATGGACTTTTTATGACCGAGAAATTCGATTTTGAAAATATGTCCACTTTCAACAGCGCAGAAGGTAGAATTTTGACTAGTTAGTTGTGGAAAGTGGCTACTTTCAACAGCATAGGAGCAGATTTTTTAGGCAAGTGCGCTGTTGAAAGTTGTCATGGCCAGAATAGCCAAATTTTCACCCGGGTTTGAATGATTTGAATCCTTCTTCAATAAGCTGGTTATGAATTATCAAATCAAAATCTGAAGGCCATTCTTGGAGATGAAAGTCAAAAGGGCATTTTTTGACTAGATTTAGT
>JZKD02S1673918.1:150593-162404 GCA_000966675.3 Picea glauca | reverse complement strand
CCAGGAAGATGAAACTGGCACCTCTTCTGATGATCAGGATTCAGACGAAGATGGCAATAATAAAGCCACTAGTTATCTACGATGATGTCAGTCGCCCGAATCCTATGACTGTCTTTTGGTTTAAGGCGGCCTAGAGCATAACTGCTCGACCCATGAAGGGAACGCTCACTGGCCCAGTGACAATTTTGAACTGGTCTTTCGTTAGAAATCATCAACCAAGATCTGAAACTTGCATGCAAATTACCTTGGCCATCAAGGATGAGGTGGAAGATCTGGAAGTGGGTAAGATTCAGATGCCCAAAATCACGACTATTGGTGAAGATTTCTTGGTCATTATTGCAGTTGGTTGAGAAATTTCTGCCCAAAAATCCTCTATATGCTCGGGCTGTCAGTCATTGTTGAGTTGAGTATGGCTTAGAATTTCGTGGGCGATTATGTCATAACCAATTTAAGATTGTCTGCGGATATTATGGAGAATCGGTTGTTGAGTTATAGTATCATACACTGCGTGAAGGTGATGTGACAATTGTTCTTGAAAGCGTTGGCAACAATGGGTTTGTTCAAGTCAATGAAAAGCATTTTAGAAAGGCTAATGTTGTAATTAAAGCCGGAGACGAAATTGTTTTCAGTCATCCTAGAAATCATGCCTATATATTTCAACCGTTAATAAATGAAAATGCCTCAGCTTCTGTTGAACTAACAGAAAATCAAAGAGCCACAGGTAAGGAAGCCCATTTGAAGCAAGCATTTGCAAATCTAAACAAGGATCCCGACAGCAGAAGAAGATCTATGAATTCTCTGAGAAACTACGCCCAGCAGTTAGACAATAAGGTGATCCCACAGTTTATAGCCCAACTATCAGAGCTTCCAGATGAACAGCTTCCTAGACAGTATTTGATCTCTTTGTATGAAGTGATTATGCGAGAACATGGTAAAATTATTATTCCCCAGATAACTAAGATGATGGGTGACGTGTTGAAGGCTTTGTCCTCAAATGCACCCTCACTGGCCCTGCAACAGGCCTGTGCCAAGGCGGTTTCAGCAATAGCAGGATATACAATAGATCCTATCTCCTTTCAAGGGCAAAGAGAGGGGGTCATCCAAGATTTATCCAATTCCCCGCTTGATGTCCTGGTAGGAACTGTGCAGTCACTGGCAGAAGGAGCAACATTGTGTTTGCAAGTTTTAGTGGAAACAGAGGCATGGAAATATGCACCAAATGATATTGTTAATGAGATTTGCTTGAGAGTTACAGGGGCATTAGAGGAGAAAGGGACCCAAACAAATAGCCATATGAAGCTGGTTTGTTCTCTAGCCAAGTCCAACAGCCCCATTCTTGAAGCTTATGAGAGGTCTCTGCTTAAGGHAGCAACCAAAATCCTTGAGACCGGAGTAGTCACTGGGAACTCTCAGCAACGTTTGCATGCTGTACTGATGATCAATGGTTTGTTGAAATTTGTGGTCATGGTTCTTCTTTTTGGAGCATGGATTGCTCCACGATAGTGAAAGTCAGAACAATACATATAAGCTCTGCTATTTTGGCAGCAAAGAGTCCTTTCTTTTACAAACTTTTTCAAATTGACATTAAGGATCCTCAACGTTTCAAACGGAGTTAATATACCGAAATGTTCTCATGAATCTGCGCAATGAAAATCTCTTCTTCAGCCAGGTGACAAAAGACGAGTGAGACACCATTTCAAAGGGAATTTTCACCAGAGTAGTGATCTAATTCAACCAGGAGGAGTCGACATTCAATTTCAATCACATGATTTCAGCAATAAGTTCCTAAACTTTCTGCTACAGGTTAGTCGTGTCACGTTTTGCTGAGTTTCTTTCTTTGTAAGCTGGAGATTACCTAGATTCTCGGTCTGTTAAAAACCTCCTTCCATTTCAAATCTCAACCATTTTCTTAAAGAAAGAAGTCTGTTCAAATAATTCCTGATTGATAGCTTAAGAAGTCTGCCTGTCATCTTCTGAAAGTTGAGTCACTGTTCTTGTTTAAGTTTCTGTTCCATTTGAACAAATTCTAGCTAAAATCTCACCCTGTGCCATGTCACATTTAGTACCCAATCCTTTGGTTAAATGTTCTTGAGTTTATTCCCAGATTTCAGCCATAAATCTAGTTCAAATTAAATATGCCTCATATCCATTGGTCATTTCCTGAAATCTCGAGTTAATATACTGCTTATCCATGTCATATTTCTGTTTCGAACGGTTCTTTCATTGTTGAACTATAACTCGAGATGAGTCAAAGTGGTAGAGTCCCATTATCGTTGCTAGGATCTGTTTCATATTTTCCAGAAATATTGTTCTAGTGTGGTGACTCATAAGTCAATCATCATACTCTGCCTTTGACTCAAATTGTGAGGGAAGTGTCTCTTCATTTGCATATATCATCTCCAGATTTTAAGGCACAGGAAACAGGGCAGCCAATTGAAGAAGAACAGAGCCAAGATGTTTTCTCATCTACTAAACCATTTGGACCATCTACATCAAAGACTAGTAAAGTTTCAGAATCTTGTGACATTCCTATTGGAAAATGTGCACCTATAATTTTGAAGAACAAGACTCCAAGATGGCATGAACAACTGCAGTGTTGGTGTTTGAATTTTCATGGGCATGTAACTGTGGCTTCTGTGAAGAATTTCCAGTTAGTTGTTGCCATAGACCCTAGTCGGCTAGAAGCACAAGTTGATCAAGATGCGGTTCTTCTCCAGTTTGATATAACAACGACAAATAAACATCTAAATCTTGACAGCTCGGATGTTGGTCTGGAGACAGAGAATGGTGGATGCCTGCACTATCTGTACAACCATACAACTGGTGGCAGCCAACTGACTGGTTCTCTTCTCTTAATGATTTTCCTGTATAACCTATATGACATTGAGAACAAAGTTTTTACGTGCAGAAACAAATATTACATTAACAGAGTAAATGAGACTGGCCCTGTTGAATCCCTGCTTAAGCTTTTGGGTTCTGAAAATGATATATATGTTCATGTTGAAGCAGATGGTGCACTACGAGCTCTTTCTTCCAGATTAGACAGCACAAAGAGATCTTTGGTGGATGCAGATGGCTTTCTTGTTTTCATTAGTACAATTCTAGTTCCTTCAAAGGAGTTTTCCTGTGGAGTAGTCGCCAAGAAATTTAAGTTCAGAACAGAGCAGAGGGATATTCTTTTTGCATGTAATCAAGATTCATCAAGTTTTGATTTTTGGGTAAGTTTATGTTTTCGGTGGTTTAGGCGAGCCCGTGTGTGTGCTCATTAACCACCAAAAAGGCTGAATGACTCCATGCCCAAAGCTAAAGGCTACTGAAACTACTAGGTTCTTGGAAACCTCACAGGGAGGTCTCCATCCCAGTTGGAGCCAGATGTTATCTCCCAAAATAGCACCATCATTTTGGTCAGGTTTTATGGTGGATAACATGGCTATTGATAGTTTCCTCAATTCATTGTTGAGTCTTTTTAGCTGCAAAACTTAGGTTTTTGTTTTGTCTTAAGAAAATAATTTGACCCATAAAGTCTTCTTTTCAAAATTTTCATTTTACACTTTCATCAGCTAACGTGTGTCCAAAAGTTGAGCGTGCGCTGTTGAAAGTGCATGCTTTCCGCAGCTAAGGAACAGTTTTTCAAAGGTCATGTGCTGTTGAAAGTGCATGCTTTCCACAGCTAAGGAGTGCTTTTTACAAAGAGGCGCGCTGTTGAAAATGCATACTTTCCACAACTATTGAGCAGTTTTCACAAAGTCGTGCACTAAGGAAAGTCAAGATTATCAACAGCTAACAGAGGCTGTACTCCCGAGTTGGAAACATCAAATCAAATCTTTGGTTCCATATCAGACATTGTTCACAAAAGACCGTTTAGAGTTTTGAATTGCAAATGGAAAGAATGATACTTAAACTTGAAGGGAACTTTTCAATTCCTTCCCAAGCTCCAAATAAAGATCTGAAAACACCATTGGATATCTTAGATTCTCTAGATGTCGATCGACTATTTAAACATGCAAAACTGACTTTTTATGACCGAGAAATTCGATTTTGAAAATCTGTCCGCTTTCAACAGCGCAGAAGGCAGAATTTTGACTAGTTAGCTGTGGAAAGTGGCTACTTTCAATAGTGCAGGAGCAGATTTTTTAGGCAAGTGTGCTGTTGAAAGCTGTCATGGCTAGAATAGCCAAATTTTCGCCCAGATCAAGAATTTTTGGGTTTGAATGATTTGAATCCTTCTTCAATAAGATGGTTATGAATTATCAAATCAAAATCTGAAGGCCATTCTTGGAGATGAAAGTCAAAAGGGCATTTTTTGACTAGATTTAGTGATTTTCAAGGGAAAAATGATAGGGATTTTTGGCACACATCATCAAATTTGAATTCCACTTTCAAAGGGACAGATAAAGGAGCCTTGGAAGGCTAGGCTACACTTCATTAACTTTCAACCAATGTTTGAAGACCAAAAGATAGAGGTTGACCTCATGTTGAGGAGCTCTCCTTATCTTTTGTGAATTAGTTTTGACTTTCTATTTTTAGAATATCAGATCCATTGTTTTAGGATCTGAAATTGATTGTAATAGGCTATAAAGCCAAAGACATTTGGAGCTCTAGAGGGTTCAATTCTTGGGTTCTACCATGTTGCCACTATAACAAAGACTTATTCTTATTATATGAAAGATTTCAAGCTTCCCTCAGTTGTGTTGTCAGATTTCTCTTTTTTGTCTTTGATATCTTGTGAGTGAATGTTCTTTGTTGATGCTCATTCAATTTGCAGTGATTGTCATCTCACTGGTTAATTGTTTTAGTTGGCGATCATAAGCTATTTCTTTGGTTATTAAACCCATTGTGCTTGTTGGTATGAAGTATAATCTGGTGTAATAGCTGCTTTCTTCCCCCATTTAATCAAACTTTGTCTGACTGCGTGGCTAGAAGGCCTTGTGAGATTTTGTATTTCTAGACAGTCTTGAAAACACAGTCCAGCCCCTAGATATTCATCTTGATCCACAAATCATATCAAATATTAAGAAAATATTTCCAAAAAAAGTTAGTTACCAGGCATCTCCGACTTACAGCCTAGGAGAGTTTCCTGGAGTGATAACAACAAGGATGGATGATTTGATGGATTGCTTGAGTGGAGAAAAATATTTTTCAAAGATTGATTTGAAAAGTAGTTATCATCAAATTCGAATGAGAGAAGGTGATGAATGGAAGACAACATTCAAGACAAATGAAGGGTTGTATGAATGGCGTTTTATTCCATTTGGCTTAACAAATGCGCCTAGTACTTTCATGAGGTTGATGAACAAAGTCCTGAAGGAGTTCATCGGAAATTTTGTCATTGTATATCTTGACGATATACTTATTTTCAGTAGAATAGAAACATAACACTTGAAGCATTTGGCTACAGTGATGAAGAGATTACAGCAAGAGAAGCTGCTGATAAATGTGAAGAAGTCATCATTCATGAGGACAGAGCTCATTTATTTGGGGTTTGTTATCTCTGCAGATAAGATGAAAATGGATCCAGATAAAGTGGAGGTGATTAAGAATTTTCCATCGCTGAAGAGCATATTTGAAGTTAGAATCTTTCATGGATTGGCTAGTTTCTTTAGGAAATTTATCAGAAATTTCAGTGGAATTAGCGCACTGATGATGGACACGGTGAAGAAAAGACATAAATCTTTTCATTGGATAGAAGAAGTAGATAAAAGTTTCAATCTGTTGAAAAGGAAGATTACTGAACAACCAATTTTGGTGTTTCCAGATTTCAACAAGATATTTCAGGTAAAATGTGATGTAAGCAAATTTGCGATAGGAGCGGTCTTGAGCCAAGATGATAAACCGATAACATACTTCGGTGATAAACTGAATGAAGAGAAAGTGAAATACTCCACGTATGACAAGTAATTTTATGTGGTCATACAAGCGTTGAAGAAGTGGAGGTATTATTTGGTTCCTAAAGAGTTTGTATTGTACTGTGATAATCGTGCTTTACAATTCATGACTCAACAGGAGAAGCTGAACCAAAGACATGTTAAATGGGTCGAATATATGTAGAATTTTACTTTTGTAATTAAACATATTTATGGAATTGCTAACAAAGTTGTTGATGCTTTGAGCAGGAAATGTTTGCTTATGCAGGAGTTCAGAGTCAAAACATTGGGTTTTGATAACCTCAAGGACATGTACAGGGATGATCCAGATTTAAAAGAGGCATATGAGAAATCTAAGAATCCAATTCTCAAGGACATAATTCAATGGACTGAATATATGATTTGTTAACACTCTGTAAATTCCTAGAGGTTGTCGGAAAAGAATAAATCTACGGGAGGTAACTTTATCCAACCACCTCGAAGCTGGGATCTAGCCCTACCAGCTTCAGAGAGGGATCTCTCTGTATGATTTAGAGAGGGTTTCTTCTGAAGTTTGGATTCTGAATTTGAGGAGCTGGTGAGTTTTCTCTAGGAGGGTTTCTTTCGGATACAGTAAGTCTCTCCATCATTCTTTCCATTTCTTTGGCCAAGGAATCTAATTTGGAATTGGAAGTTGATGTGGAAGGTTCCTCTTTGATTGTGACTCTCCTCTCTATCCTCTGTCATGCCCTTTTTGCCAACAGGTTGGCCTCCACACTTATTTCACTTTTCTTCATGTCCTCTAGGGTGGTGGAGTTTCTTTCCCTTAATTGATACGACATATCGGTGTCAAAAGAATCAGGGAATTTTATCAATGCCAAACCTTGTGGAGGTTTAATATCAGTTGGAATTGCATTGTACAGGTTATTGAAATAGGTGCAGTAATCTTGTACTGTCTCACCTTGATTTATTCTGATGTTTTCATATTTTGACAAGATTTGGAGAGGTTTTTTCTTTACCTCCCATCTGTCTAGAAAAATTCTTTGAAATGCGGTAAGGTCGAGCACTGAGGCAGCAGGTAAACCTTTATACCATTTCTTAACGTCACCCGTCAAAATTTGGGAAAACATTCTCATTTGAACGTCATCCTCATCTACTTCCTACAGGTCAAAATAATCATTCATTTTATCAACGTGTTGTTGGGCGCTCAAAGGTCCTGTTCCATCAAACTGTGGAAGTCTCGTTTGATAATCCTAGGGCATAGCATGGAGAGGTGCGGCCAATACCAAAGGAGCATATCTGGCTGCCATGATAGGCGGAGGGGGCGAGACGATAACCCGGATGCTAGGTGGGGTCGTGATAGAAGACGAGGATGAGGAGGGACTAGCTGGCATAGAGTAAGTGGTTTGAGGTTTAGCAGTGGGTGATAGAACTTCAGGGGTCCGAGGTTGCAAGATAGTTGGGTCTAGGATGGTTTCAGCCACAAAGCTATCAGATTTTGTTCTGAACAGGCTTTGTTCGAAAAGGATGTCAAAATCAAGATCCTGAAGGGAAACAAGCTCCTCTGGAAAAGAAGGGGACTTCTAAAGGGGATTATGACTTGTTGAACCTTCAGCAATGACCTTTTTCCAAAGCAACTGTTCTGGATTATCAGTTGCTATTGCAGGTTTTGGGTCTGGGTGAGATCGAGTATAATCTCTTTTGGGAGCCATATTTCTTTTTGATTTTTATACATATACTTTTTAGTTTTTCGAATCCTAAAATAATATGGGCAAGTTTTCAACAACCTCTAAACATTAATTCTTTCTTAGATTTGCAATATTTCAAAAGAAAATTGTTCTTCCAGGGAAAAGAAGATGTGAGGTTAAAATTTGTTCAATTCGTTTCCCTAGTATGGTCGCCACTATGTTAACGCTTTTTAAATTTCCTAGAGGTTGTTGGAAAAGAAGAAATCTATGGGAGGTAACTTTATCCAACCTCTTCGAAGATGGGATCTAGCCCTACCAGCTTCAAAGAGGGATCTCTCTGTATGATTTAGATATGTTTCAAATTTAAAATATTAGGCTGGTAAATAAAATATGTTTGTTTTGTTTGTTGTAGTTTTCATTGGGTTGGATGAGAGAGCTTTACACATCCATTGGGCTATGGGGTCTGTATCATGTAAATAAAATCTAAACCAGAAAACAAAGAAACTTTTCATAGGGAGAGATAATGTAATCACTGGATTCTTTTAGCAGCATAAATGAGGAATAGCAGAAAAGGTGAGAATGTCAATTACAACAAAGAAGCAGTTAAGAATTTCTTTATCGCAAAATCAGAAGATACAACACTAAAATCTTTAAAGTCAGAAACAGGGTATACGAAGATAAATCCTGCTACGTTCGTTACTTTCAAAGATTAGATTTAGAAAACAATATGATATCTAAGAGAGAATAACATTTAACTTAGAAAGGAAAACATCACCAATGAGTACACGCAAGAATCTTGTGAAGATGCCTCTTTGTATTAATGGAAGATCTCTTGAAAAATATTAGAGTCTGATAGCTCTTAGGGCGTAAAGATCAACCATCAATACTTCGAAAAGTGAAGTATTTATAACCCAAAATTACAAACGATCCTGTCATTAAAGATCAGGACATGGTAAATCTATTTTTAGCTTAACTAACTTAACAAATTACAAAACTCTAGGAAACGGTTTGATGATGTGTCGAAATTGCATGCTATTTTCTGGGTGAACCGTTGGTGAGGCCTCTACATGACCTCATCTGACTGGATAGCTGACTGGGCTGGGACAACTCATCGATTACTCAATCAGGTCACAAAGTTCTTCCCATCGAAGATGACTAGGAATGCTGACTTTGAGTAATCTT
This sequence comes from Picea glauca, assembly GCA_000966675.3. NCBI lineage: Eukaryota > Viridiplantae > Streptophyta > Pinopsida > Pinales > Pinaceae > Picea > Picea glauca. The sequence continues at coordinate 153,691 of JZKD02S1673918.1, read as the reverse complement.
TGGTAGACTTCATCTATCTTTGTGTACTTGGAAAAAGTAGGCTTGGTGATGAAGATGTACCGAATCTCATGTTGTATGTTGATGTCCAATTGAAGTGCATCTAGGAATGCCTTGCCAGTGATACTGCCTTGAATTCCTGAAAATTCGAACTATCCTTAGCCACGTCGGCTAGTCTCTTTTTGTAATCTGGGAGTGTCATCAATTTGTCATTTATCACCTTCAAACTAGGAAGACCTTTCTTCTGTAGAGCCTCGATCTTGCTGAAAAACCTTTGTACCCCAAGGTCCATAGCTTGAACCTTTTCTTCTAGCTGTAGCATCAGTCCTCTCTTGGTCAAGACTCTCTTGACCTCAAGGATGGTCTCTGTTCTATCCTCAATTCTCAGCTCTTCCAGCTCCTCTCTGATTTTAGAATTCAATAATTTGATGATTTCATTAGCCTATGTGGGAATCTCTCCCAGTTCTGATATAATATTCTCGATGGCTTGTTTACTTCTCTACACCAATTCATTTTGCTCAAACATAATCTATATCATTGGCCATATTTCGTTCATAGACTTGGTGATGTATGTCCAGACACTTTCTTTGACTTCAGCCAATGTTTTTCCTGCCACCATTTGCTTCTGAAGCTACTGCAACTCTTGTTTGAGCTGGTCTGACACTTGTTTTTCCTTGGAGTAGCTAGTTTGGTAAGAATATTTGAGTTCCTAAAGGTTCTCAATCTCTTTTTTGAGCCTGTTAATCTTTGTCTCCTGCAGGTTCATCTCTTCCATAGATTTAGCCAATTCAATCGTCTTTTCCAGAGACGTCAGTGGATTTGCCAATGGAACTTCTGCTAGTGATGTTGTGCTCACTCTTGAGAGTGGAACTGCACTCAATGGAATGACTTCCATGGGTTTTTACTGTTCTTTCTCTTTCACTAACTTCTCCATTTCAGCTTCCATTTCCTTCAATTGTGCATTCTGCTCCATGATCAACCAAAGCATCTCATCTTTTTCTCCTTCTGTCTCTACTATTTCCTTTGCCTGCAAGTCTACTATTGGTGGCAGGTTCAATTGTTTCCTCAAAGATGCTATGTTGACATTTTTCTTCTTGATCATCTCCTTGACTGCTTTCACATTTGAGGGATCATACCCGATCTTGAGGACTAGTTCCTCCAACGTCTTCATCCTGTTATCCTTGGAAAAGGATGATATTTTCTCCGACTTCAACTGTGTCTGGATGTTGTTCAGAGACACTTGTAACCTCGAGGAAGTAGTGGAAGCATGTGCCAGCATGGAGAAAACCATTTCTCCCGTTTTCCTGTGCAGATCCATTTGATTAGTTGGATGCACATCCTTAGTCTGGAATTCAAAAGTGGCCCTTTTGTAATCGGTCATTACCTTTGGGTCTGGTACATGTGCTTGGAGGAATGCCATGTGAATTCTACCCTTCTCAGTGTTGAATGCCGATAGAAACCTGTGTTGTGCAATTGACATCTTCTTCCAAAACTGGGCGTATGTGCTGTTGGTCAGAGTCTAATTCTTTTTCTTGATCAAATCATATTTCTCAAAGATGCTCAACTTCGGTTCTATCTTGCCTGGCTGGTTGATTGGTGGAGTGGCCATAGGCTTCTTTGGTAATACTATGATTATGATCTGCTTGTCGCTTGTACTGAGGAGCGAGCGATCAACCTCTGTCATTGTAGTGGATGGAATCTCCTTTCTCCAGTCGGGTCAGGAGCCGGACTGGCTTTTGGCCTCTTGGTATGTAGTCGAAATTCTTCTGATGATACTTCAGTGACAGGAGGTGACAGAGCCTACCTAGGCCTTTTCTCCTTTGGAGCTTGTGGTGTGGTTGTTTGTGATACAGTGACCGTGAGGTCTTGTTGTTCTATCTCAACCAAATTATTTGGCTCCCATCATGTTTGGATTGCAAATGTTTCTACCTCAGGCCTAGATATATGAACATACAGGATATTCTTGTTTTTTATCCTCATCTCTGAAATTATCCCGCACGGATCATAGTGCCATGTGAAACTAACAAAGAATTTCATTTCCCTTAGAAGTCTGTCTGCTTCCTCCCTAGTGTCTCGACTATTGCAGATGAAAGACCCAATCTTCCCTTTGATTCTGAGTTGTTGCTTCTTCTTTAAAGACACAAAATGAATATCGTTCGAGTTTATCATCTGCCTTATGTATTCCAGGGCAAAAATTCTGACAGGTAAGTATTTGGGTAGTTTATATGGGGCCAATTCGCACCCATAGACTCTGATCTCAGTGTGATTTTGGTACAGGTACCAATCACCAGTCTTTGTATGGTCCAAGAGATGTAGGATCCTTTGAACTTCATCATTAATTCTAGGTTCAGGTCTACCGCTGAGCATACTCACCACTGGGTGGTAGAACTGATCGATGAACTACTTGAAACTGAATTTTGTGGAGTTATGTCTGAGCAGGGAAGTCCATGTAGTTACTGCCTGGGGTCTACCATCTCCATCCATATTCTGCATAGAAAAAGCAAATTTGCCTGCTTGGAAGAAAACGAATAGGTATGCCAGTATTGAAGAATACCAGAACATGCCTTCTGTGGCGAAATTGACGAATTGCTCGTGAATGTTGTTCTCCAGGAACGTGTTGAAGTTGAACTGTGTTGTGGGTTTCTCATCGGTGAAGAAAATAGACAAAAATCCCAGAATGGGTTCATCTAACTATTGATCTGAAAAATAACCAAGCAAGGCACATAGTGATGTGATGACTTGGTTTCCTTTTGTTGAGAACATGGAGGAAGGATAAGGGGGGTTTGTAGTGGGGAGATCAGCGGATTGTGGAAGGAAAAGCTCAAAAATCTGAGCTTTTTGAGGAAACGACAGCTTCTGGTATAGCTCTATGATGATCTCGAGGTTAAAAGGCGAGGCAGAGTTGGTCGGGATATTTGCATCATTTGGTCGATGGTTTTTGGCATGATGAGGAAAAGAATTTCCCCGGATGAGGACATAATGGCTCTTTTGCAAGATACTAGATATATAAAATATGCAGAACAGAAACGAAATGCTAGAAATGACAGAATAACAGTAAAATATCCAGCATAATCTTCACAATACACAGAAATGATATATGA
>JZKD02S1673918.1:93518-144954 GCA_000966675.3 Picea glauca | reverse complement strand
GTTAAAGGTAGATCAGTCGGGGGGGTCTGAAAAATACCTTGAGTCATTGATTTGCGCACTTTCCTTCCAACCGTAGATCTGTGCACGATCTTTAACACACATTCTAGACCCCCCCACCTCCATTAAAGGCAGAATGGATGGGGTGTCTGGAATCAAATACAGACCGTAGATCTAAGCACCGAAACTTGGGCCGTCTAGATGCGTGCATACATTATCTTCGATTCTGGACCCCCCCCCCACCGTTAAAGGTAGAACGGTCAGGGGGGTCTAGAAAATCTTGTCCACCGTAGATCTAGGTGCGATCATCTGAGCCGTTGATACATGAGTGGTGCATAAATGTGGGCGCGAAAAGCACATGTGCCCAAAGAACTTAGGATAAGTGCATATCGTGGGTTTTTCCCAAGCTTTCACATGTTTATATCACCAAGGGGTTAGACAACCAACTTTTTAAGCATACAAGACATGGTCCAACATTGATCATCGAGCTGTTTTTATTTAAATCAAGCAAACTACCCTATGTTCTAACCTAACTTCCTATGACAATTAGCCCAGATTAAAATGTTGGGCTAAGAACTTACTGTACCCTGGGACTATCTGACCAAGATTAGGCAGTCTGGCCAGATTTATTCACTAACTAACCTAGATCACTTGGCTAAGATTAAACAGTTTAACCAAGCTTATTCACTATTCCTATCAACATCAATTTAAAAGAACTTGGCCATGCTTGAAAGGTATGGACCAAGCCACTGTTATTGCATGGGGCTCTATTGAATTTCTTTTATGCCCTCTTTTATTCTTTTTCTTTCTTTTTCTTTTTTCTTTTTTCTTTTTCTTTTCTCAAATTATTTGTAGAATGAAAAATCATTTGACAAACAAGAACAATAAAGAGATAACATTTCAGTCACCAGTTGATCCTATAAATTATAGGGTTATAACATGATCCAGGATGGGTTATTATTCAGAGGCAATCAACTGTGTATTCCAAAATGCTCCATGAGGTAGAATATGCTGAAAGAAAAAAACAGTGGAGGATTGGCTGAACATTTCGGTCATGATAAGACATTCTCAAAATTACATAACTCTTATTTTTGGCCAGGAATGAGGACCGATGTCAAAATATTTGTGGACAGATGCAAGATTTGTCAACACTCAAAAGGAAAAAGGCAGAACACAGGGTTATACCAGCCATTACCCATACCCGAGAGACCGTGGGATGCAGTGAGCATGGATTTTATATTGGGGCTGCCAAGGACACAAAGAGGGTTTGATTCAATCTTTGTGGTGGTAGGCATATTTTCAAAAATGGCACATTTTATACCATGTCATAAAACCAGCGATGCAACTCACATTGAAAACCTATTTTTCAAAGAAGTCATCAAACTTCACGACTTACCCAGGAGTATTCTTTTAGATCGAGACACGAAGTTTGTGGGACATTTCTGGAGGACTTTATGGAAGAAGCTGGGGACAATATTGTCATTTAGCTCAACATACCATCCTCAGACAGATGGGCAAACAAAAGTTGTGAACACGATCTTAGAAGATTTGCTGAGGAGCCTAGTGATTGAACACCACAGTCAGTGGGACCACATTTTTCCACAGGCGGAATTTGCTTACAATGATTCACTCAACAAGAGCATAGGACATAGTCCATTCCAAATTGTATACAGAATGTAGCTGAGAGAAGTTTTTGAATTGAAATATTTGGAACAAGATGAAACTAGAAGTGCTAGTGTAGAAGATTTTGTAGAGGCAATGAAGGAACTTCACAGCCAAGTGAAGAAGCGATTGCAAAACTCGAGCCAAGAGTATAAACGCAGAGCATATCAACACAGGTGAGAAATTCAATTTGAAGTTGGTGATATGATTCTCGCACATCTAAGGAAGGAAAGGTTCCCAAGGGGAACATATAACAAACTGAAGATGAAGAAGATTGGACCATGCAAGGTCATAAAGAAATTCAGGGCAAACGCATATGAGATTGAGTTACCCAATGGAGTCAAAATTTCACCGATATTCAACATCTCAGATTTGTACCCTTACAAAGCTAAAGAAGCAGGGTAGACAATGAACAGATAGAGGTTAAGTGGACTAAACAACTTCCTATAGCTGAAAAGCCACAGATGGAAAGCATACTTGATAAGAGAGTCAGCAAGAGGACCAGGAGAAAAGAGTATTTTGAATACTTAGTCAAACGGAAGGGCCATCCAGTGGAAGATGCTAGTTGGGAAGATGAAACAAAAATTCGGAAGCATGGGTAGACAGTGCAAGAGCTCATGAACAGGATTCCATAAAAATTTTCAAGAGAGGGAGTATGATTCAGGAACATCGTGATCATTCAAGCAAGCACGGAAGACCAGAGCTAGCCGAGTCAAGTGCAACATGTTTTTCCATGCATGTCAAAAACGTGTTGAAATATTTTGAAAGTTGAAGAATCATAATTTTGATGCAAAGGGAGTACACACATTTATGAATAGGGGATGTCAATGGATCTTGAGCGATCTGTTCACATCCACCAATGTAGAGTCATTTAAGCCAAATAAATAAAAGTAGGTAGATTTAAATTCTAGATTAGACAACCTTAGGAGTAGGAGGGAAAATGGATATAGACACCCTCATCTTTGTATCCTGGAACCAATTGAGATCATTGTAACATTAGCATAGAAGAGAAAAAAGCTAGAGTAGGAAGTTGTGTTGAAGAACCCATGTACAAATACTCTGAATTAATATACGAAGCTTTGATTCAGGTTCATGGTGTTAAAATGCTTTATGTATGCACATGATGAATGATATGCTTATAATCATTTATTCTCTCTATTTTTCATTTACTATTATGCTGTGTTGAATGTTTGATTTCAAGTTGAATGATTGAAGTCTGAGAGAGTGAGAGAATGAGTTTCAATTGTTTCTCTTTCTGAGTGAGATTTCCTGCAAGGAGTGCAGTGAAAACGTCTACAAGGAGTGCGTTGACAGAAGTTCAGAGTTATCTCTAAAATATCAGGAGAGATAGCGTTTTTCTCATTCCAATAGAGTGAAAACAGAGAACAGACGTCGTGCAAGGTGTGTGCAGGTGAGTTGAATACTTAAAATCTATCGACTGAGGTTGAGGAGTGAAAGACTATTGTGTGCAGAGAAAGTTGCACAGAGTCGAGAGATTCAAATACTTAGAAGTATTTGAGAGATTGCTACAAGGAGTGCGTACAGGAGTCTTCCTTTGAAGGCTCGAATTTACCAGAGTAATCTCAGGAGGGATAACACTTTTAAGTGTTTAGGAGAAAGGCAAAGCGATATTGTTTGCAGAAGACAAGTTCAGGAGAAGAAATTGAGTCGTCTCGTAGAGTCATTGAGCAGGACTGAGACGGTCGAAAATATCTATGGAGAACTTGCGAAGTTGCGAGGACCGCGGGATCTGAAGAAGTTGCAAGGGGGTTAAGGGTATATGGAACTATCACCTTGACATATAGAATCAACGTGGTTCGTTGATCAGGATCTGTCTGAGATGTCAGATCATTTCATAATTTTGGGGTTCGCAAGTCCAAAGTGTGGGCTAAACCTTTAGTTACTCAAACTCCCGAAGTGTGAAATAGATCGTCGCATGTGGAGAAAGTCAGATAAATTGAGTGACAGGTGGCAAGAATCCATGTCAGAGATAGAGGATAGCGGAGGAGACAGGTGGTGTACTCATCATGAGATGGATTCAACCTTCGTTGACCATTTCAAAATTTCGCAAGTGGAAGAACCGAGGGTCTTGCATCAGGATTCACGAAATTGCGAAGTCCGATTTTCCAAAATTGGTGAAAGGTCTTGTTTGGGAGCTAGTCTTTGTTGAATGCATCGGGAGTTTGGCATTCGACATTTTGGGGATAAGAGGTAGGGGTCCTTTTTCCTAGGATTTCTGAAGTCACGAAACATGATACAACTGTGGGGTAGGACACGACCAAAACATTTCGGTGAATCGACACTTCGGGGTTTCGACAATGGAGGGTCGAGAAACATGACAACAGATATCAAGAAGTCCCGAAGTGGCGAAGGGTGCGAATTTAGTGTGTCGAAGGATATTTGGGTTGACACCTGGTGTTTATTCACATAGGCTCAATTCATCAGGACCTGTGGAAAATAGTGTGGAGTGTGTAGGGGATTCCCAGTGTGGGAACCGAAGAGTCAATCAGACTCAAGGGAAGTTATTGAAAGATCTTGCATGGACTACGATCGAAGGGTTTCGGGGTTGGACTTGGTATGTCCACCCCAAATTTACATTTTAATCCAAGCTTATTCTAGAGAGAAAATGGGGGGAGCATGCGCCATTCTTCCCAGGTCGTATCAGGCACGATTTTCAATGCAGAGTTGAGTGTATTAATTGCAGAGTTGCACGTGGATCGAGGACGAGGTCCAGAGGAGGCCTGGAGTTGACAGTGTCCGATGGAGATGATTTGACAGTCAAAATTATGTTATTCAACGAAGAGAATCCAATAGAGATGCCTATTTCGACACTAGAGACTCTGATCAATAGGCTAGATCCTAGAAGAGCCAATGTAAGCATGCTTTTTATTATGTTTTTTTCTCATTGAATGTTGCAGTATAGTATGCTTGATATAGGTCTGAAGGAGCATGGAGAGGCTGCAACAAGGCAACAAGATGATCTTATTTCTTATATATCTTCTTTTATTCTCTTATTGCACATAAACAGTTTAACTACATGTGAAAGAGGATTTGTGGCACTTGGATGATAAGTGGCCAACGAAGCAGTCGAGAATCTCGTAGTTTTAGGATCTGTGTATGGGTTTCATATATGCTTGGATCTGAGCAGCAGATCTAAGTCATTCTATGTCTCCATGATGATGGAGGTCATATATTATTCTTCCTCATTTTTTCTATTGAGTATGTGGGAATGATGTTCATGTCAACATCATGGATGCCTCATGAGCATGAGAACTCATGAAGCTTGTAAAAATTCTTGGTCACATTACAATTTCTTGTTTCCATCACCGAAAAGGGACTTTGGCCTTACAACTTGTAAAGGAGAGACATTATTACAACTAGAAGAATAAAGCAGTCAAGATTTGGAGGAAGACCCCAAGACATAGCCCACATCGAGTGAACTTCGTTATTAAGGGAAGTGTCATATATCTTATGTGCTTTGTTCTTATGTTACTTTTCATGAACTTCCTCACATAGATTAGTAAATGAAAGCATGGCATATAACAGATAAGGAAGTTAAAATTGGCTTTAATTCAATTTGGATTCAAGTCTATAAAGACTTCAACTATACTTTTAATTGCAATCCTCTCAAGTAAAATGATCTATAACTGACCCTTTCGAGGAGTGACAAGATCAAACAATTATTGGAAACAAATCACCTGAGGGTTCAGATAAATAATGCTACAGTTACACATAAACCCAATTGAACAATACATCTATAACATCAATTTTGTACCCACAAGGAAACACGTGACAACATAAGCAAACAAAACAAAGTGTAGAAATAGTTCATACAATAGAATCCTATCTACTGAGCTAGAAGATAAATGCATAAAGAATATTCTCTACTACATCCATCAAAGCCATAAATTTCCAAAATGCCTCATGCTCTTTATTACTCAAAACTAATAGTAACATATTTTGTTACAAAGGGTAAAATTCCCTGGCTACATCATATGAGTTCTCTTTTATTAGACAAGAGAGAGACTCTTCAGTTCTCATGGATGTTCATTTCATTTTCCCCCCAATTTATTTTTATATTTCAAAAATGTATATGTGGAAGTTACAAATGGAATATGAAGAGACCCTTGGATGGTTACTATTTTCCTATGGAAGTTTACAAATGGGATTCTTAAAAAACAATCATTGACTCTGCCCATTGGCACTATCTTCTGTTCCTCGAATGTTTCTAGGCATTTCTGGATTTGACCTACTGAGTGTGATCAAATTGGCTTCTTAGATATATTGTTAGCTTGATTTCGTTACATGTAGCTTGAGATATAGTTGTTTGAAGTATGCACAATGGGTTCTTCATCTGAATTCGGTTTCCTTTTGGGTTTTTCATTTTTTGACCTTTTATGCTATCAATATGCTTGCACTAGCTATCCCGACATGTTCTCCTTTTCTCCATATTTTTATCAAGTCCTCTTGGTCCCAATTTCATTACTTGTAGCTCCATATATGACTGTTTGAAGTTGGTATGCTCAATTCCACCCCCCCCCAAAAAAAATATATGGTTGTCTATTTTCTGCATTTTTTTATGTTTTCTGTCAGTTGTTCGGCCAAGAGAACTTTTCCAATGTGTTCCTCTATCTGATATATTTCCAATGAGGTATCGTGGGCCTCATTTTGACACATGTAGAAAACATTATGGCCATTTAAAAATCATCACTCAACAACCATTGATCAAGCCCGTGGGTAAATCTGGACCATTGATTTTTGAACCTGCAAACAGAGAAATCGCACTTGCATAAGAGATCAACACTTAGCGATGAAATGTTTTGGCCCTCATGGGTAGATGGAATAGAACCTGAGAGGCATGGGACCTGCGACTTGTAGCATGATTTGTTTCAATTTTCCCTTTTTATTTATTTATTTATTTATTTTTATGTTTTAACATTAGGAAAAAATATAAATAAATAAAAGATAAAATAAAAATGAAGGATAACCAAATTATTTACATTATTTTACATCTATCTACAATTATTAACAAAAACTAAAAAAAAACTAATTACCTTAATCCTATGAAAAAAAAAAAACGAAACTAATTACCCCGTTAATGTAAAAAATAAAAATGATCAAAATTATCCTAAACCCCTCCCCCCATTGGATTTGAATCTGTGATCTCTGATGATGAAAAACAAATTTTTAACCATTCAGCCAATTCATGTTCCTTATTTATCTATTCTACGAAAAAACTAATTAATCTATGAAAATTAAAAATTAAATTAAATAAAAAATAAAATAAAAATAAATAATACAAAATGAATAAAAATCAAGTGTGTGTGTGTATGTCAATCTCCCCCCAACCAAACATTCGACAAAGTCCATATAATACTTCCCAAGTCCCTTGTCATCCATATTTCCCTTAGCTTACTCATACTACACATAACACTCCCAACTGGACGAATCCACTCAACATCTCACCGATGAGGTGTGGCATGGATTTTTAAAAAGAATATATATTAAATAATTTCCCACGCACAACTAAAAAAAGTCAACGAGCATTCATTTCACAAAGGATATTAAATTAATATTTAAACTCAATGGGTGGTGGGGTTTTCACATTTCGTTGTTGGGATTTCTAAAGTGGTAAGTGTGGTAATATTGAGTGGATTCATCGATGATGACGTCGACGATCCACTCGCGACCATGTATGTACTCAAAATAATGTCATGATATTTACTTTCATATATATATATATAATGCATGTAAGTACTTATCTACACTACCCACCAAAATTAAATAATTTCCAGAAATTGATATAGGAAATCCCTATAAAACAGGGAGGCTTAGAAAATAAGATTTGGAAATACATTTAGGTGTAGGTGAGAAAGGGGAAAAAAAATAAAGAAAAAAAAAAGTAAAATATGTACAAGTTAGGTTTAGTGAAAAAAGAAAATGGAAAACCGAAAACGAAAATAATGAAAATTTAAATTGGAAAGGAAATTTGATTTGTTTTTATATTATATTATATTTTTTCTATTTTATTATTCTTTTTTTTAATTTATGAAAAAAATATGTACACATTAAATGGTAAAAATGATTATTTAATTAAACATACCTAGTTTACAAAAGAAATAAAATTTAAATAAAAAATAAATTAAATAAAATACATAAAATCAAATAAAATTTATACATAAATATTTACGAAATAAAATAAAATATAATTAAGTTAAAATAAAATATATGTACCAAATTAAAATACAATATTTACAAAAATTCCTAAAATAAAATAATATAATATAATATAATTACAAATTAGGGAAATTGGGAGAAAAATAGACAAGTCGAGGTTCCATGTTCTTTAGGTTCCACTGGTCATGGTTCTACACCTAGAGGGAAAAAATTCAGAAAAAGGTGTATAGGGTAGGATTCATGAAATCAAACACTATGGAGAGGAGCGAAGACAGATGCAATCGAGGATGTGGTGATTCGAACAAAATGAAGGGAAAACGATGAAGGATAAAGGACAATGCTTCATTCGACGATTTAACATCGCAAGTAGCGACAAGAAGAAAAAATAAGATCGATGCTCACCCAACGTATGAAACGTGATAGTCCACACATTAAGCAGATTTAGAGGGAGGACAAGCTCAGATCAGAAGGAGCGGGAGCACTGTCAAGTCTAGGAAAAGGTCCTTACGCCGGACGGTATGGGTCAATGCAACAAATAACTAACAAGCATCAGGCGATAGCTTGAAAAGGACTCATAATCAAGAGTAGGAATGGGATTTGGAGAAAGGTAAGACCAAGAGAGGGTTTGGTATAAACTAATATTAAGAGGTTTGAGGACAGGTTCACGAGAAAGGTGGGTTCGATAGCCTCGGGGATTTGGACCTCAAGGAAAATATAAGTGAAGGTAATCTACTTCCCAATAAGGAGAAGTTATGGCAAGAATGAAGGTCAAGGGTCTGGACAAGGATCAAGAGATTCTTACACAGGATTCTCAAGGCTAGATCAATCATGTGAATGAAGTGTCTCTTCAAATCTTCTCCTATAAAACAAAAGAATGATATCAACCATGCAATCGAAAGAAGACTGTCTAGTACAATAAAAAAAATATTTCCTGCCTTTAAGATGATTTATAAAAGAGTGTTGTGTTTATTCAACAATAACATAGTGGTTGTAGATTAGTGTACTAAGACCACATGTTCTAATTCAAAACATAAGAGTAGGATACATATGCAATAGAATAAGTATGAATTCATGAAGCATAACATGTCAGAAAGAGGAGGCAAAATTCGAATTAACCAATCAACAAATAATCAACCACAACCTCATCCAAGACATGCAATAAAACATGAAACCTTGCATCCACATAGGATCATCAAGCACTTCAGAATCAACAAATAGTTTTAAAATAACATGTCAATTCCATCATATGAATGTCAACGAAACATCATATGAATACATTTGAAATCAACATATTGAAATGAATAATCAACACCCATCAAAGAAATTCATCAATCAAGATAAAATGCCAAACTCCCTCAATGTAGGCAAAGAGATAGCATTAGGCTCAAGAAGTAGAGGAATAGGAAATAGGATTAAAATTTTAGTAGGGGTGGAATTTTCTTTAGCTTGTAAAAGAAAAAGTAAAGGGGGGTTGTGGCAGCCACAACAAATGGTGACACATTGGAAGAACTGATTATCTCTCTGAATAGAAGTCAATGGCCTATACTTCAAATCTGAGTTTTAAAGATAAGTTCAAAAAACTGCAAACAATTTTCCAATAATCATGGATACCACAATGATGTCAAAATTCTAAAATATATAACCCAATATTTCTAGTACTTGTAATCTAACACACCTTTTTCAAAGAACCAAATAATGAGATAAATCATTTTACTGGCTACTGACTTTAGATTAGTTTTGGTTCAACCATGGGTTTTCACTTTTATTAACAAGAAAACATCTACATAAGTGTGTTCCTCATCTCCTTTTTCCCAACATTTCTTCGCTTCCAGCGATCATCCATAGCCCCAATGAAGTTTGCTTGGTACCATACAAGCATATCCCCGCTACCAGTAGGCATCCATAGCCCTGACGGGTTTACTTGTACTTCCCACACTATTAATAGTGCTTTCAACTTACCTTTTTTTTTGTTCGAAAATATGCTCACCCTTTTAGATTTTAGATATAGATATGTATATGCACATAGTTTGCAAAGGAGGCGGGGTGATATGAGAGTTGTTTTGATTTGTTGAGTAGATTTTTTGTAATTTAGTTTAACCCACAAGTCTCTCCAAAAATCATCATAGTATATCTCATTTTATTAATGTGAAGTGAGTGTACCTCAAATAAAAAGATAGATAGACACTTTCCTATACTTAAATATTATCATGGTACACTCAGTAGGAACATGTGTTCCACCACAAATATTAGTCCATACTTACAATTGAGAAATTTATAAATGTTCGTTTAGATAGAGCAACCCATGCATCTTATGACTTCTAAGAAAAATATTCAGTGTGTGACCATAATTTTAACATCCCCTCCGTTACGAGAACAAAAAGTGAGTACATAAGAGGTGAATAATATATATATATATAAATATATATATATATATATATATATATATATATATATATATATATATATATATATATATATATATATGAGCATTATGACAAGTGAGAAGCGTCACAACACAAAACCATTCTCATCACAATCCTCTGAAAGCAACATCACTATTATTCAATCAACCATGTCACATAAAAATAAAATAAGGAAACTACCCACCCAACCTATCCTGCAAGGTTAGGACCTCCAAGACACATAAGCAACGCTCAAGTCTAGGATTCATTTGCTTGATTTTGACCATTTATAGTCTCGGGACTGTCAATTGTTCTGAGGAACAAGGAGGTATCTAAATACCATTAATCCAAACATAAACCGCAATTCAAGATTAGATTTATTAATCATACATAATCATTAATTCTTCGTGATGCAATAGTGTAATCTACTATACTTAATCAATATTCAAGCAACCATTAAGTGCATCTGAGAAAGAGGATAATACACAAAAATAATAAGAACCACAAGGGAAAAATTACAATCTTAGTATCGGACAAAGATTTAATTCTAATCATCAATTATTAACTTGTTAAAGACAAGTTCATTCACGTCAAACATCATTATCAATACTTCGAGCTACTGCAACAAAGCACAATCTTCATGCATCTCACTATATATCCTTATAAAATAGAATATCTTAATTAAGTAATATAATAAGAATTCAATAATACATTACATATCCTATTTTCTTTTAAAACCATAAGAAAATCAATCATCACAAGCCATGTGAAAAAGGTTTCAAGTTACTTTACATGTCCAATTAAAATAAACTATAAGAAGATCAACCATGTTTAAGCAATAGGTAAGGATTCAAAAGTTAACTTATATATTATTATATAAAGAACCAAAAATCATAATCATAATAAGCAGAATGATAATAATTCAAAACTGTGTTACATATCCATATATAAGGATTATAGTAGGCACATATCCATATATAAGGATTATAGTAGATCAAGTATATTAACAATATATAAATAATTTATATGCCAACTCACGTAGTCATTATAAGAGAAGTAAGAAATCAAAACATATTAAGAAATGTAATGAGACTTCATATACCAACTTCCCTGTCTCAATATAAAGACTTTAAGATGTCAATCATATTAAGAAATATATATAATTTTCATATGCTAACTTACGTGTCCTTTGTAAGAATTAAAAGAACCAAAATCTTAATAAGCAATATAAACAAAGAATCAGTTGCTAAGTTCCTTCTCCAATCTAAAGAACTAAAAGACGCTCAAATAATCAATTCCAAACATACGCCAAGGAGGGAAGAACCCATGGTGTTAAGCGCACAATGCAAGACAGAACTGAACTTAAGGCACATTCATACGACTTGACCAACAGGTATAGAACTGTACTCAAGCATCTAAATTCATATCTGAATGCCAAAGGGATTTAAAAATTTTGATTTTATCAACACGCAGAAGTTTGGGTGATTTAAAGATTACAAATGTTTCCACACATAACCAGTGGCCAAAATTATAATCAACAATCAACTCATGAGATAGGGAATAATCACCCAAGAAAGCATTCATCTCATAACCTTATATAACGAAATCGGTAGCTGCAAGGGTTAATTTAATCAAGGAGATTTTTGGAGCATATATAAATAAATAAATTGCCAATCAACAAATGCAGACTTGCATTAATTTAATGTAAAACCCCTTATCAACTTCCTTGAAAACATACTTAAAACTATGCTCCACGAAGACTCAAATCAGATCTGATATTAACTGACAACGACTACCATTTACACAGTGAATGTGAATTTACAATTTGTTTGAAAAAGATTCAACAAGAAAAAATAGTAAAGACTCTGACATGCAAACTCAAGGCAATGATCTAGAAGAATCGTTTTCTGTATATACCTATCCACTAACAATTATCAAATTATTTAAGAACAATTTCTTGAAAACAACAAGCACTAAGAATATAAATGGATTAAAAATTTAGAAGGCACCATAGTAAGGAAAATTTGATTTCTTAATAGAAAATTGTAATGGAAATGAATATCAATTTCACTTTATATTTTTCATATATATTTTTCATATAAGCCATCAAGGAGATGGTCTATTCGAATTCAAAATTCAACACAGTGTACAACAATTTAAAAACTCAGTTAAACAATTAAAATCTAATGCAATTAAAATTCTAAGAATAAGAATACTGTAATTGACGAAGAAGAATTTGAAGATGTTCTTCAGCAAATGGAACTCCTTCCTACCTCCCACTTGCTAATCATTGAGACTTCACCAGTGCCTCCCAGCCAACAGTAGGGGTACTCTTCTTCCACCTTATCCCCCCAAGCGACAAAGGGGCCACACACACACAAACTAGAAATAATATAGCTCCAAGATTTCCTCGCAAGGTAGAGCGACCACTCTATATCACGCTTGGTATCCCAACTCTCACAAGTAAAACACAATAAAAAATATTTTGGCATCTTAACTTTACCAATAATAAGTGTGATCCTTTTCTCATCTATATCATTTTTTTTATAGAATTTTCCTCACTGACACATGTCCACATGAAAAAATTAATTAACTTTTTAATTAAATAAATTATGATTATTCACCCATACATTTGTCACTCTCTCCCCATGTTGCACAAGTAATTACAAGTTTTTTATTTTTATTTTAATTAAAAATCAAATTCCCTCACATCCTCCCATGTGTTCCTATTTTCTCTCTTAGTTGTCCCTTTATTCCCTAGATTCTCATTAAATGAGTGTCTCCTAACTAGATCTTATTTAGAGTTTGATTATGAGTTTTCTTCTAGTTAGACTAGAGGTAGGTTGAATCAAGATTCTTTTCCAAGTGTTCTCCTATTGTCTCATGTTATTATTTCTTCTAATTTAAAAATCAAAATTATTAATTTCATGCACACATGTGCAAACATATCACATCTTTATATTTTCTCACTATTTTAATTCTTAATTTGATCTACCTCATTTCCTTTAATTTAATTAATAAATTTAGTTTAGTATCCTAACTAAAACTTAGACTTAGGTTTTGAATTTTATTGGGATTCAATTATTAGATTCACTCTTTAATTAATTTTTTTAAATACGACAAAGTCAATTTAATTCACTATTTTCTAGGACACCTAGATTCATTGACTAAAGTTTTTAAATTACGCGATGTGCCCTTCAAGACGCACCTCCATGCTCCATGGGTGCCACTCATCTTTGACTGGTTTTGGTCGTTTGTCCAACCCTTGGAGTCAACACTCCACTCAGGCGACCTTGTGAGAGACTAAGGGCTTCTAAGGAATAAGGACTCTGCCTTATTGCGCCCCCTTAGAATTATTTGTTTGCGGTTGTCTCAGTCCTACCTCACGACATCGTGGACATATTAAACTAGGTAATCATTAACCTACCATTCAAGACATCGAGGGAGTGCTAGTTGGATGTGACAAGGATGCTGCCACACCTCTCCCTCAATATCTAGTTTCTTTTCATGGCCCCTTTACTCCTTATGCGAGTCATATTAGAAAGCATCATCAACAGACATCCATTGACAAAACACTGTTAATGATCCATATGCATAATCATACAATAATCAATCACATGTCACATATGCGTAAAATGAAATACTCAAACAAAATATGATCCACTCCCTAACTCACTCCAGAGTCCAAGGAGGTCCATCGATGCCATCAACATCCATAATTCATCATGTGTCCTGCACACTCAGGTAAACTCATCAATGTCCTCTATCAATACGTATATATCAAAAAAAAAAGTCACACCACATCATCAACATGTATAATCCATAATCGAAATAAATCACCATGTACCATAACCAGATCACTTGCACGCAAGTGTCCTCAAATAATAAGTCGATATCATTGCTCCGTAGAGAGGGATGTTACAAGAATTGACCAACCCCTCACCAAAATTTAAAGAGCAATCCTCAAGGAAGACTAAGCAGTCAAATCAACTTGGGGAAATACCAGTAGTCAAATCAAAAGATGGAAAGATTATGTATAAACAAAAAGAAAAAATGAAATCAGAAGTGAGTTCATGAAAGACGAAAATAAAATAAATCTAAAGCTAGAGTGTTAGTCATCAAAAGGATGAAAATAACTGAAAAATGAGAAGAGAAAACAATAATGAGTAATAAATATGGAAGCAACAACATCAAAAGTGTATTCAGTGAAATATTAAAAGGAAGCCAAGGGAAATAAACAATCAAAAAATGTTAACCATTCAATATCAAGCCCAATGAAAAGATTCTCATAGTTTTTAATCTGAAATGAAAATAAACCAGAGTATGAGAATTGATGATCTAGTGGAAAGGATTTGCAACACAATTCTCCAATCCATTTGTCACATATGATTTTTCTTTCATTTAGTGCAACAAAACAATATTCTGGGAATCTAGCAAAATGGGTTAATGGTCAAATTTAGTCAAAAAATATTTTCTGAAAAATTGCATGACATGAAACATTCCACAAGCCCATAAGCTTTCAAGATTTCATTGCATAAGCAATTCCTTTTCAATTTTGAAGCCACTGAATTTTTCAATAATAGAAATTACATTTCTCACCAAATCGCTATTTTATCTTTGCTATAAAAGATCATCAATAACCACATAGATCCCAATAATTCAATTTGACAAGGAAAAGAGGAAAAATTGACAGTTATGGAGGCTATCAAAATAATAATTAAAATGACTCCAAACTATTAGAATATAATGGATGTGCTCATTTTACCATAGACAATATCACTATTGTCACCCAAGCATAGGCCGAATCCACCCTCCGAGCACCTTAACCTTGATAGAGAATCTCACTCTGGAAGCAAACCCTAGGCTAGATAGCCAAACAAAGGGTAGCACACCTTTCTCCAAGGATAGCACACCAAACAAGAGCTTATCAGATAGTCCAAACCATAACCAAGAGATAGTCCAAGCCAAAATGTAATCTGCTAGCTGTAGCAGCTACAACGACACCTCTGCTCTAGACTTGCGCACAAACTAGCTAACTGCAGTGTGCACAAGTGCGCTCTGCAGTTCTAAGAATGCCTTCCAGAATGAAGACTAGCCTCCTGTATTTATACGAATTCTGGCTAACTGCCTGGGCCAACTTCTCATTTTGGGTGTCTATTTACTTATTATATAATATTTCTTCTGGCCAACTTCTTCTCTTGTAGGCTAATAACCTAATACCAATTATCCTCTTGAGTTGACTTGTCTTCTAGGATTATTAGCCAGCTCATTAGTGTTTCTTCTTGCTTCCTGGAATATTCTATTCTCGTCGGGTTTAGACGTGGAGGTAAATACCTCCCGCAACTACCATAATATTAACACTCCCTCCTAGCTAGAGAGGTATTACAGGTAATGGTCTTGAGCACAAACATACCATTCACCCAGTAGAATAAACATAGTTGTATAGACTATCTCATGACTAGATCATGAGCACTATCATCACCATCAGTGTCATCAGTTGCATCATCTCTCAAAACCATACTCTATCTGAGTAATTAGACATGATGTTGCATAAGTCACTCACACCATAGAGTGACACAAGAGTCATTCTTCTAATCTGGACATATTTCCTAGAAAAATAGATGTTCTGAAAGATTTTCCATCTGGGAAATCTATGTCCATTGATCATCCATCTACCTGATAATCATTTTCAACACCATTGATAATCTTCAAGGCAATAGGAACAATATCATTCAATATAACACAATTGTGTCTATCTACAGTAGTACACAAATACAATCCAGTGGTACACTACCACACCAAGTAGTACACAGGTACTTGATCAGTGACGTATAGTCACAAACAATGGAACACATCCACCATAGTAGTATACATCTACTGTCTAGAGACATACAATCTTCATAACAATCATCTGATATCAACTTGCACAGAAACAATGTTATGATATAAACTGAGTCATCTGGGCCATTCTTCCACTCACATCTGTGAGATCTTGGAAGAGCATATGCCCTCAGAAGGTAAAACGTCAATGATGAGCTATCTAGACTATTCTTCTCAAGCAAGAAGAATAACTGTCCTGATTTCTGAGCCTAGACCATTCCCCACCCTGGGCCATTCCTCCTAAACTAAACAAAGTGAAACCTGGAGAGAATGAGTCTTCCCTAAGGAATTTTTGTCCTTGATTGTTGAACCTTGACCATTCCCCACCCCGGGCCATTCCTCTGACACTAAACAAAGTGCAACTTGGAGAGAATGAATCTTCCCTAAGGAATGACTATCCGGACAATTTCCGAAAGAAATGACGGTCCTGCACCAACCTCCAAAATGGACCATTCCCAATGTTAACCACAATGGGAAATCATTGTTCGGCGAGGTGGGCCAGTCTTCTTGTGTAACCCTGAAGAAGAGAGACTTGCCTAGACCATTCCCCATGTTAACCACAATGGGAATTCCTTGTATATGGTACATCAACAAGCCATCAAACCATTTTCATTACGGAAATGACTTTTCAATCTGGACCATTTTCCAAACTAGAAAATGCATGTCCATTAGAAATCTCAAACCACTTTCCGAACTGGAAAGGAACTGCTCATCCTAGACCATTTTTCGAACTAAAAAATGATTGTCCATAAATCAATAACGCATGAGTGCTCCCTCCCAACCTGGGATTCATCTCTTCCTCTTTCAATAAGGAAGTCGTCTCCACGAGCTCCATCTTGAGTACGCAAACTCTTTCATCTTGGACAGAAGCTTTACCAAAATGTCTGCATATCTGCTCATTTGTGGAGATATGTATTGGAGAACCACTTTCTCCTTTCTGGACTTCATCATGGAGAATGTAATTCTTGATCTCAAATGTACTTCAGTTTTTCTGGAACACTAATTTTGTCTGAAGGCTTCATATAGCTATGATCAATAAAGTATATCATTGTTGGATTCCTCTTTGATTCTTGCTAGCTCACAATATCGTGGCAAGGGTCAAACTGGAACATATGCAAGTGGTACTTCTTCGACCATCATGAGAGTTTTTCATGGATTAGTGATCCATCATCATGAGCTTCTGAGTAACCATTATGATACAATATCTTTGTTATAGAAAGTCTTCATCACGCTTATGTTGTGCATTGGAGGTTCTCCACCAAGTTGTCTTCTTCCATCTGTATACAAGGGTCTCTTTCTAGTATACCTCAAAGCCTTGAGGTTTCTCTTCATACGCTCTTTGTTCAATTTCCTTGGAGAACATTCTTTGCATTCATCTGATGTAGAGCTCTAACCCATGGATATTGTAGATGATATAATGACTCATGTAGAGATATGTCTTGTTTACTGGAACAAGTAATCATCATAGTCTTCTCCCTCCATCTGGGAGAACCTCTAGTTCTGGATCTTGCAATGCTTGCATTCATATACATTGTTCTTCATCACAACTTCCCGTTCCTTTACTTGATTGATTTTAGTGAGTTCATATCAGGATGGTAATATTTTGATTCTTGATACGATGACTGGTTGTTATGGCTTCTCTTTATTTCTTGGAATCTTCATGTTCTTCCTCATGTTTTTCTTTATCTTTTGGGTCCATGGAGTTTCTTATAGATTCCATGCCCTAAAGATTCCACTTCTTTATTTCATCATAGGATCACGGATGTGGATGGACAACCAGGGATACTTTAAGGCTTCTCTTCAAATAAGATTTCTTCTAAGGTCGCACTGAACACGTACTTCTTTTCATGGCTTCTACCATGGATATATACTTCATCATCTTCAATGGATCATAGGATTAGCTCCCTCCTAATCCTTGCTTCATGTATGAATGCATTCTCTTCTTTATATAATCAGATCCCTCCATCTAACAGAGTCCATGCTTCTGTCTGCATCCTTAGTGCCTTCTGCAAGGTGTCATAAGTCTTTCTCCAATTTCTTCTTGATTGTTGATTTCAGCTTATCTTGCAACTATTACTTATGTAATAACTTCCACATGATTTGTTTGATGTACTTCATCCCTTCATGTGTATTGTCTGACTTGTAGTCATAATGATAGCAATCTTTATCTTGTTGTTCTTCCTTAGGTATATTTCTTCTTGGAACATATTATCTTCTAAGAGATAGATATACAAGATATGTATTGAGACTATGCAAACAAGATATGTACAAGAAATATGAAGAGTATTGTTACCTTGTCTTTAGAGGAAGAAGTTTTCTTTATCCTTCTTGGTATTCCTTGAGGGTTTCCTTTCTTCGGTAATTGATGCTTCATTTGTCTCCTTCCTTTTGTTCCTGAGAATTCTTGAATCTTGATATGAAGGCTTGATCGTCGTACTTATTTTGGGGTTTCTCTTTTGCACTGATCCTTGATTCTTCTTAAGCACAACAAGTCCAAGGTTCTTCAAATGTAGGATACTCCTTCTGTGTGTTCATGCTTGCGAAAAATGCATCCCATGTCTTGGGAAGACCATTGAGTACTATATTTACTAATTACTTCTCTGAAATGATCTCTTCAATAGATTTTAGTTGATCTCTTAACTGAGAGATTCTCACAAAGTATGATGTTATGTTGTCATCATCATTCAGCTTCATGTCACGGAGCTCATTCTTCAGATTCATTACTTGTCCAATGTTTCTGACTGAGAAGAGGTTTGTTAGAGCATCGTACATCTTCTTCGATGAGTCAAGATGGGATATGTAGGGTATTAAGTGGTATTTTATAGAGTCCAATATGATACTCATGGCATTGATATCACCGTCTTTGAACTTCTCCATAACTGCAACGTTTTGTGGTTCCTTCTCTTTTCCTTCTTCAAACTCTAGTTTCACGATCTTTCCTTTCACGATATCCAACACTTTATTCTTGACAAGGATGAGGTTAATCCTTGTCTTCCATGCTCTGAAGTTAGAAGCTCCATCTAACTTTTTTTTGACTTCATGGAGTAGGTCAAGGCTTCTTTGACTTGGTCAACCCTAGATTTGACCAAAAACTCAAACTTGACGTCTTGGCTTGCTGAGAGTACCAGGAGATGCGCTAGGCTAGGGTGCACTAGTCTATCTAGAAATTAGGTCAATCCCTTCACTTAAGGTGCCTCAACGAGAGGATTAGGGTTTCTATAGCTGCACCTGCTAGTAACACTAGCAATGGTGCTTTGGTGACTGCTCCTGCTAGAAACCCTAGCGAAAGTTATTCAATGAGATTAATATCCTTGTGGATATGCTTCCTTCCAGTGGTTAGACTGAATGAAGGAGGTGTGGGCCCATAACCTATTAAAATATAATGGTTGTGCTCGATTTACCATAGATAATATCACTATTGTCACCCAACCATAGGCCGAAGCCACCCTCCGAGCACCTTAACCTTGACAGAGAATCACTCCAAAAGAAAACCCTAGGCTAGATAGCCAAACAAAGGGTAGCACACCTTTCTCCAAAGATAGTGCACCAAACAAGAGCTGATCAGATAGTCCAAACCATAACCAAGAGATAGTCCAAACCATAACCAAGAGATAGTCCAAGCCAAAACGTAATCTGCTAGTTGTAGCAGCTGCAACGACAGCTCTCCTCCAGACTTGCGCACAAACTGGATAACTGCAGTGCACACAAGTGAGCTCTGCAGTTCTGAGAATGCCTGCCAGAATGAAGACTAGCCTCCTATATTTATACTAATTATGGCTAACTTCCTGGGACGACTTCTCATTCTGGGTGTCTATTTACTTAGTATATAATATTTCTTCTGGCTAACTTCTTCTCTTATAGGATAATAACCTTATACCAATTATCCTCTTGAGTCGACTTGTCTTCTAGGGTTATTAGCCAACTCATTAGGGTTTCTTCTTGCTTCCCAAAATATTCTATTCTCATCGGGTTTACATGTGGAGGTAAATACATCCCGCAGCTACCATAATATTAACACAAACCTCTACTAGATCAGAAATCAAAATGGGAATATATAAATGAGACAAACGATATTTATGATCAACTGATAAGTTGGTGAAAATATTGATTTATCAATCCAAAAATGTTGCAAAGGAATTTTAACATCCAATTTTAGATTAACACTTCCCTATGTTGCTTTCATTCCAAGAGAAAAATTGATAGTTGTTGGTTGCACAAGCCATTTTTCAAACCTGAATAACAAAAGAGAATGGTGTGATCATCTCTTATATAGTTTGGGAAGACTATATAAACGAATAAATTGGGTCTGAGGAATAGGAAGAGTGATAACTCCCTTAAAAGACTGACTTATCTCTAATCTACCCCAAAACAATCTAGACTAAGTGATAAGAGAAAGAGAGAAGAGAAGATAAAGAAGTGCACCTTGAATCCTTATAGTTGATGTAGGCATATTTCACTTGTTGTTTCCTCTTAGATCACATATATCCTCCCAAAGCTGATATTCAAGGGGTTAAGAATACAACACAACAACATATACAATCTCTAGTAATCACTTAAAATCCTAAATATAAATGTAAATGATCAAATAGTAAAAAAACATGTACACATAGGGTTTTAGGACAAAGATAATCTCTTTTATTCATATACAAGATGAAAGGTTACAACCTTTTCTTGCAAACACTGCTCTACGAACCAAGTATGGGCTCCTCTTTCATGGTTCGAAGTGCACCAATATCACATATAATTCTCACAACCAACGTGCCATCAAGGGAAGAAGGAAGGGTTGCATAGGGAGAATGGCTAGAGGGGAAAGATGAGGCTAAAACTCAGAGCAAGATGCAAAACTTGGGCAATGAGAGGGAAAAGATTTTGACAACGTTTTCTTATTCTCTTGTTCATATGTCTAAATGAATCCCCTAGACCTCTTTTTATATGATAAAAAGATGGTTATTCGGTTTGGGAATGGGCTACAAGGGGTAAAATGGTTAGGAAACCATCCATAGCCCGTAAAATCCACTAGAATTGGTGTAATTTTATATTTTTTGCAAAGTTTGGAGGTAAACACAAGATACTTAACATGAAGTAAGCATATGTATGCGTGGTAACTAGCATGTAGCACATGCGTGTATGGAGGCAAGAGTGCACCAGGGCACGTACATTATCCAAAAAATGGTTTTTTAGAAGGAAACCTTAGCAATAGCTTTGGCAAAGTATGCAAATGGATGGGCCAATGTCTTGGATGCATAGATGTGGAATTTTTGTACTATAACAGATGCCCCCTAATGTGTGAGGTAAAAAGAGAAGCTGATGGCTGAAATACATTACAATATATTTAGACAATGGGAAGGCACAAAATTGAGTGAGCTCGAGACGAGTGTTCGTGCGCATGTGATCTGCAATATAATGATAATCTCTCCAAGGAAGGCATACCCATGCTCGGGATAAACTAAGCATGGCTGAAAATCAAGTACACTGTAGATCCATGTCATATATATAGTAATCATGGCTACATAACTAATGCGTATGTCAATACAAAGTGTAGCCGTGCACAATACACAATGGATCTACATCTCAAAATCATCTGAATATATACAAATACAATGTGATATGCATCCTCGGGAAGTATCAATGCATGTGGCTAGAGATGATAACTTCGTAGCTCTAGAAATAACTTAAAGATCTTCAAAACTTAAGTAGGAGTATAATAGGAGTGAAGGAATCACTACCCTAAGGTCTTTGACAAAGCACCATGAAAATACTAGAAGAGCTTGAACAACAGGTATCGAACTTCATTGATTCTAAATATGAACTTGATTGGATACTTGGGATGGATGACTCATGAAAGTCAATAGATCAAATGAAAAATGGTCGACTCAGGTTGGAAAAAAATCCCTTGGACAAAATCATGACAAAATGATGAGACTCAGGAAACATATTATTGACATAAGTCTGTGATACAAGAGGCACCACAACTCTCCATATGTTTGGAAGAGTAAACAAATGGAGGAGGTCACAACTCTATGTAACGAAAAAAACTCCCTAAGGTAATACTAGATACCAATTCTTTTAGAACAAACGGAAGGATGCGCTTTGTCCAAGGGAGACTATCTTGCTACCGATAAAAGGGAATGTATATCACGTCCCCTCTTTTTCGAATATTTGATTTTTTTGTCTTTTTCAAATTTTTAACGAGCTTAAAAAATAATAACAAAATGCTACATTACAAAGGAGTAACGAGTGTCGCGGGAAACCAAACTAGTTCCAACCACATGGAACATACGAATGCTCAGTGCAAGGAGACATGTGCAGGATAAGGACACCCGTGAAACTTCCTCCAAGGGTAAATGTTCATATTTCAAAGGAAAAAGATCTACGAGGCTTGCACCTAAGGAATTCTATAAAGCTTCAGTAATAGCAACATGAAGTCTTCATTAGGCCAAATATTTAAGGATGATACATGCGATGCGATTACAACATGACACAAAAAGACTCCTTCCATGTGAATTTTTACGTGTTGGATTATTGAGAAGGGGGAGTGAATCAGTAATAGAGAAATTTAGTCCTTTTTAACCATATAATCCAAGTGTTATATCAATGTAGAATTATCATCCAATAACTTCAGAGTAAATAAGCAATGAACAAATGAATAATCATACACATACACAGTACACCAGTGTTTTACGTGGAAACCCAAAGCAGGAGAAAACCACATAACACTTTTTCTTATATGTCTTGAATAATTACATTCATTGGAAGCACCAACTTCCTTTGTTTTCCAGCTACAACTAGAAGGAGGCTCCAACCCCCTTGTTTCTCAGGCTATAATCTGAAGGAAGCTCCAACTCCACTATTCTCTGGCTACAACTAGAAGGAGGCTACAACTCCCTATGTTTTCTGACTACAACTGGAAGGTGGCTACAACCACCTGTCCTTGCCCCATCCAACCGCCCTGAAGTAGAAGTAGAATGATGGAACCACTGTCACACTATCACTATGAGATATACCATTGTAAACCTATACCAATAAACCTGAACCATGCATCAACCTGTACCATAAACAAGTGCATCAACCATGCAACAACCTGTACCAAACAACCTGTACCATAAAAAAGTGCATCCAACCATGTACCAATCATGTTTCAAATACTCACCAACTATGACTCATCAAATATGTACCAACATCATCAAATATACACCTAATGTATGTGCCAACTCATCAATTACTTATCTCAACCATGTACCCAACATGTACCTCAACCAAAATCCACCATCAATATCATCATCTAAATATGATTGGTAACTCTGTAATAGACCTGGTGTATATGATCACACACATGCAAACCTTCCTTAACTTTAACAACAATAGACAAGCATTTTCATCAAACTTTTATTTAGTATCACATGACTAGTTTTCAATATTCAACAACCTTAACTTGAAATAATAATAAGTATGTACATGTAATGAATAAATATATGAAAATGATACACAATATTCTTCAATGTGTTTTATGCAATTCCTCCAGGTGTCACTACTTGGAACCTCTCAAAAAAGGAGCTATATAAACAATGGCATACCTTGTTGAATTCTGTCTTATTCTAGAGAGTGACCTTGTAGAGCATGCCCCACACAGAATATTTGTTTAATATATCTTACTGAATTTGGATCTGTTATGAAGAATTTATGACGTTTTTACCTAAAACACTTGTTTTAGACTAGTTTTAGGACTAGCCACAAACCTATTTTCCACGAAGTGTCCATGTTGGCACAGGGGCAGACCCAGGGTTCACTCCAAGAGAAAACCAACAAGCCCTAGCTACTGGCCCTTTCGACAACACTTACGAAGAAGATGTAGTCTCACCCGAAGCAGCTAAGAGGGGGGTTGCAGGACAGAGATGTCTACAACCAGGGGAATATCAAGTGGAACTAATACAACAATACTGCAACGTTCATATACCTCTTATCAGCTATATCTACTATGTGAAGCTATAAATCTGATCTAACACAATAATGCAAATAACAGTATAACAATGACATATATTCAGGCATCAATCACATATATGGCACAAAATATACATGGTTCACCCTCTCTCTAGGGATACGTCCACATAAATGTGCTTATGATATATTAAGATAAATCTTACAATTCTGATCTGCGCTCTTAGTCAACACATCTTCTCTCTTCTTCTCTATGTCTCTCACCTTTCTGTGCACCCAAATGAAGGGCTTGATCTTCGCATCCAGCTGAAGATCTTACAATACCAAAAGGCTCTCACTCTCAACACTCCTCTCTCTCATAGTACTATAATCTCTCAATCAATCAATATCAATATCCAACACTTGTACCCACCCGACCCAGGTCCTCTTGACCTCTATTTATACATTATAGTCCCTCACCGACAACCTTAGGTCAAAACCTAGGTGTCAAAACCCTAATTACCCAAAACCCTAGGTGTCTAAAACCCTAGGTCAACTTGACCCGCCTTTTCAGGGCTTCGCCAGCCTACTTTTCCTCCCTTTTTGCACGATGCTCCAAAGCATCCAATGGTGGCTTTCTCTGATTGTTGAGTTTTCCTCGATCCTAATCTTCCTTATTGATCTATCATCCTCGATCTCCTCATCCAACGGCTTGCTTTTTCGTTCTTTGCTTCGACTTTTCTACTCTTTTTCTTACTTTGACCCAGTGACAGTCACTATGTCTCCTGCGCAGTTCGCATTTGACCTTTTCTTTCTCGATCTTCGCTTCCTTCCATAACCAAGGGCCAACACGCCCCCAACACTCACCTATGACTTGTCCCGAGGCACTTCAGATCTGATCCTTTTGTTTCACTTCGAATTTGGACTGCGCAGTGCAGCCTTTGATTTCTACTTTATGCATCCTTCCCCTTCTTGTGTAGACTATCTTTTCTGTGTCTAGTACCTAGTTTCAACTCCACCTGGTACCTAGACCTTTTTCTTCTTGTTTTTACTGAGAGCTGCGAGGCAGCTGGTTGTCATAATACAACTTCAGCTGAATCCCATTCACTAATCCTTCTTTCCATTCTCCCTTCAATATCTTCAGTTACACAGCTCCTCCTTCCGTAACATAGGAGATCTCATATGGTCCAAGCCAATGCATTTTGAACTTCCTTCGATGTCTTATAAATTTATTGCCATACACCAATACTAAATCACCTTGCTGAATTTCCTTCTTCTTGACGTGTCTGTCATGACAGGCCTTCTCTCTTTCCTTCTGTACTTGTTGATGGAATCCTGCAATAAATCTGTCTTCTTCTTCTAGTTCAACCAGTTGGGCAAGCCTCTTACGATCAACGCTAGTATCATCCATGTCTGTAAATGCTGCAATTCTTAAGCTTGGTACCAAGTACTCCATCGGGCCAACAGCTTCGAGACCATAAACCAACTTGAAAGGGGTATGCATTGTTAATTTCTTGCAAGTGGTTCTATAAGCCCAAAGTACTACTGGTATTCTTAAATCCCAGTCATCCATGTTCACACTGCAAATCTTTGTGAATGTTGTCTCCAAGATTTTGTTGAAGGATTCAACTATTCCATTTGCTTGTGGATGGTAAGGTGTACTCTTTTGATGGTGAACTGCAAATTCTTCAGTCAGGGATTCCACTGTCTTGTTGATGAAATGAGTGCCTTGATTTCT
Source organism: Picea glauca (assembly GCA_000966675.3). Taxonomy (NCBI): domain Eukaryota; kingdom Viridiplantae; phylum Streptophyta; class Pinopsida; order Pinales; family Pinaceae; genus Picea; species Picea glauca. The sequence continues at coordinate 119,184 of JZKD02S1673918.1, read as the reverse complement.
CATAAGAGTCTTAGGGCATCCAAACCTAGTTATTATGTTATCAAATATAAAACGTCCAACTGTAGTTGCGCTACAATCCTTGACTAGTTTTGCCTCATCCCATTTAGTCAGGTATTATGTCGCAGTGATAATGTACCTAGCTCCTGTGCGCTTTCCTGGTGGGTTTATAGGTCCCATGAAGTCAATGGACCACTTTTCAAATTATTGTAGGGTCATCTACGGTTCTAGTGGCATTTCATCTCTTCGGAATGGTTTTCCAACTCTCTGGCATACATCACAGTCTCTAGTATACTCTTTAGCATCTTTTTGTAAAGTAGGCCACCAAAGGCCAACTCGCAGAACCTTCTGCACAGTTGTTTTCCCTACGTAATTTCCTCCTGCAATGCCTTCATGAGCTTCTATGAGGATTAGCGGGCATTTTACCTCCATCACACATCTTCTTAGTATCTAATCAGATCCCATCTTATATAGTTGACCAACTATTAGCAAAAAGTCTGCAGCGCGCACCACTAGCTATTTCTTCTGGGAAATTGTATACTCACTTGGAGACATTCCTATTGACAGGAATTGGACTATGTCGGCGAAGTGGTCATCCATATTCCTAATGGTGAGCAACTGTGCATCCGATAGTGTATCCTCCAAACTGGTGGGTTCTTCGCTATGTTCCAACCTCGACAGGTGGCCGGGTCCCTTGTTCATTCTTCCTGGATTAACTATGATCTCAAAATCATATTCTTGAAACAGGAGAAGCCATCTGCATATTCACCCCCCCAACACTTTCTTGTTGACTAGGTACTTTAGTGCAGAGTGATCAGTAAACATTTTAAAGTGTCCTCATAGTAAGTAATGGAGGAATTTTTGCAGCGTGTACACCATGGCTAATCCTTCTCTCTCTATATTAGTGTAATTGATTTCAGCTGCAAATAGCTTTCTGCTGGAAAATGCTAATGGATGGTCGATCTCCCCTTCTCCAAGTTGTGCCAATACTACTCCCAATGCAATAGAAGATGCATCAACATGCACATGAAATTCTCTGCTCCAGTCTGGAAAGACCAGAATGGGCGCAGTCACCATCTTTTGTTTTAGTGTGTTGAAGCTTTGTTGGCATTCATCTGTCCAACCAAACTGACAGTCTTTCTTTAATAACTTCTCCATTGGCGTAATAATCTGAGCATATCCTTTGATAAATTTCCTATAATAGCCAGTATGTCCTAGCACAGTGTGCAATTGTTTGACTGAAGTACGAGGCAATAAATCGACTATAATTGCAATTTTTGATGGATCAACCAACAATCCTTGCTTGCATACAATATGTCCTAATAATACTCCAAATGGTGAGAAGAAGATGCACTTCTTCAAATTTAAAGCAATTTGACACTGCCTGCATTTGTCCAACATTAGCCTTAGACATTCAATATGATTTTTCAGCAAACCAAAAATAGTCCATTCATCAAAATAGGCTTCTAAAAACTTATGAAAAAATTCTTTGAACGCTTCGACCACCACCCTGGAGAAGATGGTTTGGGCATTATTCAGTCCAAATGGCATCACTATGTATTGGCAGGATCCCCATTCTATGGAAAATGTGGTCTTGTGGCGGTCCTCAATGGCAATCCAGATCTGATGGTATCCTGAAAACCCATCTGTAAAAGAATATACCTCCTGGCCTCCCACATTATCCAATACTTCGTCTATAAATGGTGTAGGGAAAGGATCATGCAAACAAGCATCATTCGGCTTCCTGAGATCTACGCAGATCTTGATCTCGCCTGTCTTCTTGTCTTGCACCACCATAGGGCTAATCCACTCCGACTCTTCGACAGGTTCAATAATCCCTGCTTCTAACATTCTGTCGAGCTCAATCTTCACTTTTTCCTTGTATTTAGGGTTCAATTTGTAGGGTCTTTTCTTGGCTGGCTTCGCACCTAGTTTCAAAGGTATTCTCATCTCTCCCATAGGTCCTTTGATACCCTTCATATCAGTGAACTTGGTTGGAAACAAGTCCTGATACTCATGCAATAATTATGTAATTTTTTCAATGGTAGCAACATCCCAGTGATATCCGACATTGGCAAGCTTTGGTGTCTCCTCTGTCCCAATATTGGCTTTCTTTATATTGATCGGTTGTCCAATGAATGGCATCTCAACTCTTGGTCCTTCCACATCCCTATCGCCTTCTATCTCAGCAATGTTTACCTTCCTCAGATCATCATCTGTGTCGGCATTAATGTTGTAACATCCCTGTAGTTTCTTGAATGGCGCAGTCCATTCGTCCTTTGCTTGCTCCAAAGGGAGGCTAGATTCCTCCTTAAATACTTTTTTCCTCACAATCTATACTGCTTGATCTACTGAAGGAAATTCACATTCAAACAAAAAGGTGGTTACAAAATTCGGAAGCATACCTTCCCAATTTGCAGTGACGAGGTACAATTCCGCTTAAAGGTACCAGTTAATAGGGGTTGTGTCCAACATGTTAATGAATATGTGTACACATTGTTCTCATAGAATGTCACTCCAAGCTTCTTCGCAGCTTCACACATGGTCCTTTGGGCAGCTTCGACCTGTGTACCTCACTTCACCGCTTCCTACTTGTGTTGAGAACCGTGTTGTCATCAAGGTTCGGCATTGTGTCTAGTCTGTAATCTTTATTTTGTGCATTCCCCACCATCTTGTTGGTGTAGATTTTAGGGCCTCATCCATAGCCAACAACCTCTATTGTGCTGGTACACTTGTTTCAAAATTTGAGAGGAAGGCTTATAGAGGGTATAGACGATCAAAGGTAGGCAAGTTACTTTTTGTTGTACCAATCTAGGGAACTTCTCTGGTCAGTCGAGCACATCTCCTTGTGGATACTTCATACATATAGTTCTGCTAGTTCTCCAGTGCTTCTTCTGAATCTGATGAGCATGTGTTGTCACTTCGCCAATTTAAATTTCCATCGACAGTAGAGTTGATATAATCTTGTTGTCTGGCTGTTAATTTATATATGTTTTCCATCTCATATGTGTGGTCTTCTTCTCTGATGGGCTCTGTATATCGTGGACCCTCATATGGATCTAAGGGTGAAATGACCCTAAGGCCATCTCTTTCAAATGTCATGCATATTTTCTTTAAATAAACAAAAATAAAATTTTCGAAGGCCCAATCAATTCCTAGCAATGCGGGGTAAGGGTGTTGGCAAATATTTCACAGACAGTCAATGGAAAATATTTAATAGACAATGAATGCTTGTCATTGATGGCAAGTAAAACAATGAAGATGGCATGAGTATAGGAAGTTTTTAATCGACAGACTAACAAAAGATAAGTTCAGGAAGGTCAAATGATCGAAGGCAACGCAACATTGATCGAATGATCGAAGGCCCGTAAAGTTTGAGAAGAATATTTGATCGTTGGATCCCATTCAAAAATCCCAACAGAATGAAGGCTGTCAAATCTGAATGTAGACAAGAAGAGCACTGAAGAGGAGGACAGATCTCAGACGTTAGATCCAAGCACAGGACCCAACCATCGTTGGATCAAGGAGAACCTGCACGCCTTTTAAAGAATAACAAGGAGAAGCGAGTGTGCAAAATTCTGAAAGAAGGAGGACCATCCATTTATGGGTAGGACACGTGGGGATAGATCATCATTTCGCTGACTGGAGAGTCAAAGGAATAGGGTTCCCTAACCTCTCGAAATCACAATATGTGAAATTACAATTTAATCTGAGCCGTCGGATAAAGGTTGAATATGGACCGTTGATTCCAGTCCATGTCGAAGTTTCGAGGATCGAGAGTTGGAGATGTCAAAGATTATTAACATCAGGAATCCCAATATCGCAATATGTGAAATCATAATTTAATCTGAACCATCAGATCAAGGTTGAATCTGGACCATTGATTCCAGTCCATGTCGGAGTTTCGGGGATCGAGAGTTGGAGATGTCAAAGATTATTAACATCAGGAATCCCAATATCGCGATATGTGAAATCGCGATTTAATCTGAACCGTCAGATCAAGGTTGAATCTGGACCATTGATTCCAGTCCATGTCGGAGTTTCGGGGATCGAAATTTGGAGATGTCAAAGATTATTAACATCAGGAATCCTGATATCACGATATGCGAAATCGCGATTTAATCTAAGCCGTCAGATCAAGATGGAATCTGGATCGTTGATCCCAATTCATTTCAGTGTTTCGTGGATCGAGTGATGGAGATGTCAAAGACTTTTAACAATAGGAATGTAGAAATCGCGATTCAATCTTAGTCATTGAATCAAGATCAGATCTAAACCGTTGATCTAACTCCATATCGAAGTTTCGAGAATCGTGACATGGAGAGGCAAAGAAAACAATACAACAAGAATGTCGAAATCGCGATATGCGAAATCATGATTCAATCGCAGTCGTTGAATCAAGATCAAATCTGGACCATGGAATCATAGGACATGTGGCAAGCAACTGAAATTTCGTTGACTTGAGGTCAACTGAGCATAGTGTTGAAGGACACTCTTGAGCAGATGATGAAGGATAAATACATACAAAGTTAGGAAATTTAATTTGAAGCAATGCAACAGTCATGCCAGTCTCTTCAGGATCCAATAGTTGATTTGTTGAATGACATGTGTTGTCAATATCATGTTTCATGTGCCAATTATGGACTTGAAAGCATTCACGATATAGACATGGTTAGACAATCATTTTCATGGTTTTATTTAGCAACAACTTCTGCTCAAAGTTCATTAGAAAATCTACAGACAAATCAGAATTTGCATAATGATACAGATGGCATATGTGTATTGTCAGTTCATGATCTTAAAATGGATAAATTTGAATATCAGGAGATAGGTCACGTTTATCATGATCCTATAGCTATCTATATGGAGGAGGTATTCTTTCCAGAATTCCCATTGATACCTAAAGTTTCTGTGATTTTCCACAGTCCCAGGGCTTTGTGTTGTGAAGATCAAGTTGGAAATCCATTTATGTTTCCCATGCAAGTTATATTTCTGATACTGGTTAAAAATAGTGAAAGAGCGGAGTTATTAGAGCAGTTGCTTGACTGGATGCATTGGCATTATTGTATCATTTAGAACAACAAAATTATCAGCAGTGTAGGGTAGGTAGCAGTTTGAATAAGCTCAATCATTTGAGCATATTTTTCAGCAGTCTGTGGTTTCTAATAGAGTTTGCAACTGATAGTTTATAGTTCAGTGTTGAGTTTTATTTGAGCCAGTTTGAATATTGTAGTTGCAGTGACTCCATGGCCCAATCGATAAGGCATTGGTCTATGTGTTCAAATTTCTATGGTTCTTGTCACCTCTCGAAAGAGCTTCCATCCCCAGGTGAAGCCTATGTTGGGGTCCTATAATCATAAGTGACTTGATTCTTTAGCTATCTATTTAGGATTTCTCTCGTGATGAAGTCATCTGGTTTGTTGAGATTGGTTGATTTAACTTTTCCCTCCATCCTTTTCACCTGATCCTTCATCACCCTATTGCACCCTTCATTCCCTCACCCTCCATTTTTTCACCCTTCCACCGATTTCGTCCATACATGAATAAACAAGCTTAGGATAAAAAACATTAGGTTAATAATAAATGGTTAGTGGAATTTTTTAACACTAATTAGCATAATAATGTTAATTTAATTAAATTGGTGTAGTTAGATTAATAAAACTAGGATAGGCTTGTTAATAATAAATTAATTAATAATTAGAAATTAGGTTTGTTTGTTTATGTTAGAAATTAGGTTTGTTTGTTTATGTTAGAAATTAGGTTAGTGTATTAGGCAATAGAGACTCCAATCAGCAGGCTAGATTCTGGAAGAGCCAATGTAAGCATGCTTTTTACTATGTTGTTTTTTCATTGAATGTTGCATCATAGTATGCTTGATACAGGTTTGAAGGAGCATGGAGAGGCTACAGCAAGGAAGAAGGACCAACTTATTCCTTCTATTTCTTCCCTTCTTATCTTCTTGCACATAAACAATTCAACTACATGTGAAAGAGAATTTGTGGCACTTGGATGATAAGTGGCCAAGGAAGCAGTAAGGAATCTCGTAGTTTTGGGATCTGTGTATGGGTTGCATATATGATTGGATTTGAGCATCATATCTAAGGAATTCTATGGCTCCATGATGATGGGGGTCATTTCTTATTCTTCCTCTTTTTTTGTATTGAGTATGTGGGAATGATGTCCATGTCAACATCATGGATGCCTCATGCGCATGAGAATTTGTGAAGCTTGTAAACATTCCTAATCACATTATGATCTCTTGTTTCCATCACCGAAAAGGGACTTTGGCCTTACAACTTGTAAAGGATAGACATCATTATAACGAGGAGAATAAAGTGGTCAATATTTGGAGCAAGACCCAGAGATGTAGCCCACATCGATTGAACTCTGTTATCAAGGGAAGTGTCATATCTATTATGTGTTTTGTTCTTATGTTACTTTTCATGAACTTCCACACATAGATCAGTAAATGAAAGCATGACATATAACATATAAGGAAGTTAAAGGAGTCTTTAATTCAATTTGGATTCAAGTCTATAAAGACTTTGATTATACCTTTAATTGCAATCCTCTCAAGTAAAACGATCTATAACTGACCCTTTGGAGGAGTGACAAGATCAAACAATTATTAGAAACTAATCACCCCCGGGTTCATATCAAGTGGTATCAGAGCATGCTTGATATCGATGGAAGGTGTTGAAGCTGAGAATGGTGAGATCGCCAAAATAGTTGTGGTTCGATAAGCTTCAAGAGCTCAACCAAATCATTGAAGCAGAGAATGTTGGATTGAAGAAATTGTTGCATGTTGCAGAGGAGGAGTACCAAAGGTTGCAAGATAAGTTGCAAGCCATGACGGTGCAGACAAAGGAAGGCTCTACGAATGAGATGGTGATAAGACCATTTTGTGACCATGGCAACTTCACCAGTTATTGGTTCGAGCATGACAGTGCAAATGCATGCACACTTTGTCAAGCAAGTGAAGATGACATCCAGGCATCCATAAACCAAGGTGGATTCCTAGAATCATCATACATTGATCCTTCTCACCAGAAACAACTTGACACATCTCAAGAAGAAGACCAAGATTCCCATCTTGGGATGGAGGTAACTAAGCCATGTTTACTTCCTTTCTTAATTAATGTTGATGACTCTTTTAAAGTCCTTGAACAATATACTTCATCCATCGGTTTAACATTGATGGGAAAAATGGGATACGAAGGAGGAGGACTTGGATCCAATGGACAAGGTATTGTGGATCCCATCCAGGTAGTGGTTTGGACTTGATATGCTGCGATAGGTTATGTCCCAAAGGATGTTGGAGAAAGCTCCAAAACCATTCGGGAAGAAGACCCCAGGGCAGTCATTGAGACTCCAGAAGTCAAAGTTCATCAGGAGATAAAACTATTCATTGCAGGCTGAGAGCATGACTTCTCATGATCAAGGATTCGAGACATCTCTAGGGAGAGATGAGCATCACAATGAAGGAGATGAGGCCAGTTCTTCTTTCCAGTCTGACTCTAGAGACAACTTACTGGGGTATAAGAAATCTCGAAAATCTAAAATTCCATTTGATTATAAGCATGATAATAATATAAAACAGAGGTTGTGGCATCAAATACCATACACTTTTTGTGGATTGAATAACCACACAATGTCCCAGTGTTGGAAGATAAAATCCTTGTACAGGAATATTATGGCAACTAGTAAAAAGACAAGGATAGAAGATCGCTCTCCACACAAAGAAAGAAGTAGGGGAAATGCACCTTTGAAGGAGAAAGGATACTGCAACCATTGTAGAAAAGATGGACATAATGAGGCCACTTGTTGGGCCTTGCATCCAGATCTATGTCTAAAGAGGAAAACAAAGACTAGGAAGACACCTCCGAGGGAGATATTCAATCAAGCAGTGATGCAGGAAAATCTGCCACCAGGAGGAAAACAACTACCAGAGAAAGGACAACTCGGTAAAGAGGACCTTTTCGGCATAATAACTGAATGGATGGGGAAAATCCTTGAGTTAGTTGAGAGTGTCCATCTTTGCAAATCACATGTTTTGATTCATACCCTATAGAGGGGCATTGTGTAAAAGTTGTAATTGTTTGATATCACTCATTTCTTGCACATGCTGATATTTTTAGGCCTTGTGAGGTAGTTTGGGTGTGGGTTTTATTTTACAAGTCCAATGGACATGAAAATTATAATTTAAAGACTTTTGGGGACCAAAAGTCCTTTCGGTTGGGAGGCATGATCCGAAAGGATCTAGAGAACATCTCAGAAGTTTCATAAGTGTTCCAGAAAGCTCAGAATGGCCTCGACAAATGAACGGTCATGTTTAAATGGCTCGTTCCGATCAACGACCACGAGTGATTGCGGAGCTTGAACTTGCTCGCGTTTTAATTTCCTTCCCGATCTCCACAATGAAAAGATGCTCGTCCATAGTGTGATCGATATCCACCGTTGATCTATTGATCTAGCAAGATCAACGATCCCGAGGGATTGCGGAGTTTGAACTTGCACCCTCTTTAATTTCCTTTGCAATTTCTGCAACTGCTCTCCACCGTCGATCTATCTTCAATGAGATCTTACAGTCATGACTTAATATTTAAATGATTTGATGGCTATTGTTGCTCGTACTATTATGTAACAACTGAGATATGTTCGTCTCCTCTACGCGCTCCTCGTCCTATCTGTGCTTGATCTGACGACCCAGATCTTTTCCCACGACCGATCTAACGACTGTTGTAGCTTCTCCTCTGCTACTTCTACATCTTCCTCCTGAAGAAATGATTCCTCGCATTCTTAGACGCTTCGTCTTTGGCTCTCCTTCAGCAGGGCTGCCTCCTCGCCCTATGATGTCTTCAACGCTCCTTTAGCGGACTGTGGACTGCTCTCCAAGCTCTGTAAAGAGTCTTACCTCCGACGCTTTGATACCATGACAAAACAATAAGTTGTGCAAGAAACAAGAAACATAGTAGACAAAACAAGAACAAGATATAAAGATAAAACAAAACCGCCAAATCAAGAAGTCAGAACTAAATCCTAACCCCTGGTAAAGCTGGCCAGCTCGCAGTGTACAATCATATGTTGTTGAGGTTATAACTAACACTAAAGAGAGCATCCATCCATTTGCGCGCTCAATAGTTGCATTCAATTCTAGAATAGCTTTCTGTCTTAACATGCACAATTTCCTTCCATTTGCGTGGTCAATAGTTGCATCAATAGTTGGTCACAGATTGCTTGATATTCTGAGGCTTGTTACAGCTCGAAAAAATCAGCATTGGAACATCTTATGCCCTTGAAAAAATCAACATTGGTTGCTGACTATATTCCTTTCCTGGCCTCAAAAGCGGTTCTGAGGTAAACGAGGCCCCGACCTCGCCGTATTCCTGGTAAGATCACGTCTAACTTCTGTGTGAAGTGGCCTCCCCCTGGATCTCCGCGGTTTTCCGGTTTTCAATATTCTGGCTTGTAGATTGTTGGCTTGTCACATCTGATGAGAAGAGAAGAATCCGGTTTTCAATATTCAGATGAGAAGAATCACATCTGAATAAAAATGATATTGCAAAGCAACAAACTCGGCAGTGACAGTTTAGACAGTTCCTTTAGACATCGCCATATCGACCACTCCTAGAAAATTTGTGAACTGATAAAATACGTTAGGGTTTGAGCAGACAGATGGTCGAATGGTCATGCAATGAAGGTGTTCGAGTGGCTATGCTTCTGCGCGTGAGAGTGGCAAATGAAATCTGGAACGAGAACGATAGAGCAAGGCCGACCGTTAAGAAACTTAGGGTTTCAAGTGGCATTCGAAATCTTCGTTAACAACCCCACCATATACAAATCAATGTTGCAATCATGTAAACATTTCTTTTAATGAGATATGCAAAGAAAATTATTTGTTTTAAATGGTTATTGTTAATTTTTTTATTTTTTTTTTGAAAAAGGATTAAATTATTAAAAAATAATATATATTTATATAATATAAAAAGGTGGAAGAAAGAATTAAATTATTAAAAAAATAATATATATTTTTATATAATTGAATAAGTCTAAGATAAAGTTAGTAAAATTAAATAATATCATCATTGTTTTTTTTTGTTTGTTAGTTTGTCAGTGACATCAGGGGCATCTAAACCGTCAAAATCACATCAACCCTTAACATGGTTGACTGATGACTTTAACATCACGGAGTGCCTTAACAACACACTTTTTGTCCCCATAGGTTTCCAACCGATGACTTTAACATCACGGAGTGCCTTAACAACACACTCCGTCATTGACTATCCTACACCTCGGGGACAAATAATATCATCATTATTAACAAGGGATTGATTTTCACAATTGTTTTGGTTTAGATTTCTTAGATTCTTTGAACATTTACCCATTATCTCCCAAAATTGAATGAACCAAAAGAGACCCCATAAGCACATGAGCTATGAGCTATAGGTGAAACTCAATTGAACATGATATGTAAACAAGGCTGCATGACAACGTATACCTGCAGCTATGCGGGTATAATAAAATAATAGCTGTAGCAATTTTTGACACGGTTTACCAACTTTGACTAAATATAGAGAATTGTGTAACATGTGAAATCGTATTATAAAACATTATAAATCAAAGAAATAGGATTCAAATATGACTTGTTGAATATGTTGAAGGATTTACTGAAATAGGATTCAAATTGATTTGGGTGAAATACAAATAAAAATTTGGAAGTTGTATCGAATACAATCTTACAAGATACATTAGCATGGATATCCATATGAAGAAGACATGGATGAAGATTGTTGACTGTGAATTGTGTTGTGTAATAGTTAAAACCCAAAAAATCTGAGTCTTTCAAATCTTTGGTCTCTTGACTAGTAAAGTGTGGCAAGCATGCTCCCACAAACGTTCTCATAAAATAAGTGTACTTCCTGGATGTCAATGGTTCTAAAAACCTTTTTTTAATCCAAATATCAACAACAACAATATTAATAACACAATTCATAGCATGTATATTGTATTGAGAGTGCACTATAGAGTATTAAAATAGATTTATAGCAAGATACATACCATCTGATTCTAAAGTCAACTGCTCTTTGGGTAGTCGTTTGATCGAGCAGAGAAGACTCATAGAATGGAAACATCCAACTTGTTACCAGTGCTATGCCTATCAAACCTTTGTGCAGATCCTGCATTTAGGATTAAGAAAAATGTGGTGCAGAATGTTACATTAGTTTTAGAATTATGAGAATTAATTTAAAAGATTATTTAATGTAGCAGAAATTAAATTACCAACAACAACAATATTAGTAACACAATTCATAGCGTGTATATTGTATTGAGAGTGGACTGTAGAGTATTAAAATAGATTTATAGCAAGATACATACCATCCGATTTTAAAGTCAACTGCTCTTTGGGTAGCCGTTTGATCGAGCAGAAAAGACTCATAGAATGGCAACATCCAACTTGTTACCAGTGCTATGCCTATCGAACCTTTGTGCAGATCCTGCATTTAGGATTAAGAAAAATGTGGTACAGAATGTTACACTAGTTCTAGAATTATGAGAATTAATTTAGAAGGTTATTTAATGTAGCAGAAATTAAATTAGTAGGTAGTGAATTATGATGAGTTTGCACTTAATCACTTTTTCAAATATGTATATTTTTCCAGGCATATGCTATTATTTATAATTTTTTTTGTGAATTCACTTACAAGTATGATAATCGTTCCACCTAATTTACATGTTGGCCGCTCCACATGGTCTCCCTGCATCACCAGATAGTCATACTGCATAACACTCATCTTCGTCTGTCTTCCCCTGAGCAAGAATCAGCCATTGCAAAGTCAATTCCAACAGCAGTAGCGGTTGACCCAGTTCTTGTCTTTACATCACGGCCATTGCAAAGTCAATTCCAACAGCAGTAGCGGTTGACCAAGTTCTTGTCTTTACATCACGGTGAATAATTCCTTGGGCCGTTCCAGTATGAAGGTAATGGAGGCCTCTTGCAGCCCCAATACATATTTCAAGCCTCTGTTTCCAAGACAGAGGTGGAAGATCTGTGACATACAAATGATTCCTCAGAGGCCCATTGGCCATGTATTCATAGACCATAATCATTTCACAACGCTCCTCGCAGTATCCAACCAGAGAAACAAGATGGCAGTGTCGAAGTTTAGGCAACACCTCAATTTCTGTTTGGAATTCTGCAAGACCTTGCCCTGATGTTGGATTGCATCGTTTAACTGCAACTCTGGTCCCATCTTCTAGTTCACCATTATAAACCTTACCAAAACCAGCCACACCAAGTATCAGATTTTCATCAAAGTTGTTGGTAGCTTCTTGTATCTCTGCAAACGTAAAGAATCGACCCAGGCTCAAAGGTGTGGAGCAAACATCGCTACCAGTACCACTCTTATGGGAACCTGTGGAAACATTGTTGGCCATTGTTTCCGAATTCCCACCACGCAGAGGCAAAGGCAACCAGGCAGGAGGGAATTGCTTTGACTTCGATTTTGGGCGGAAAAACAAGCAATACCCTGCTACTAACAGCCCGAGTGCAGCCGAGGCTCCAACAACTGATACAATAATGGGTTCCATCTTCTCATTTTTTCCTTTGGACCGCATAGGATTATAGCCATCAACAGGATAAGGTCCATCCAGACTTCCAGCAGGATTGCTCAACTTCATTATTTCCAATCCATTGAGTATCACATTAACATCTTCAAAATCGTATCGCTTACTTATCGACCCAACTTGGATTTGAACCATCGAACCATCTTCGAATCAGCCGAAGCATTGACAACAAAGTCTTGATAAATGGGCACAGACAAATCCTTTGCCTTGATAGATATGTCAAAGTCCGAAAATGCAGATTGGCCATTGATATATGCATTGAAATGCAACCGAATTAGAGATTTGCTGACAATATCACAGAAATGCATCCGAACAAAATATGTGAAATCATGGAGTAGAACGAAATTGTTTGTTGTAACAGAGAAAACTGCAGATTTGAGATCATGGGTTTTATCAGGGACGGGATAGAGATAGAGACGTACCCAGTGCTGGCCCTGCTGCTTGATTTCAAAGCTGTAGAAGGCCCGTTCGGTGATTACCCGCACAATCATATAGAGAGCCGATGGCACTGTGGCATTGGATGTGGACACTGTGATCGACTGGTCATCGAACAAAGTCGTCAGAAAGGAGGAAGATTCTCCTTCGGTCTCGAACCTGCGACCATCGTCCAAATTGACAACGTTTGTGGCTCCGCAGTCAATTAAGTAGTTGTCCGCAGGTGTGACGGCAGATGCAGAGAATGAAGAAAAAATCAAAATGTGGTAACCTGGCCATTTCTTCTGGTGGCGCAATGGGGATGTGTGGAGAAGTATACTATCGATGTACATTGCATGTTATAGCCATGTCCAGCACAGAGACCGCCACATTGCCACTCAAAAAGGCCACGACATTGTCACTCAAACAACGACCACCAGGTTGTCAGAGAAACTGAAAATCAATTAAAAAAAAACATTTATTCAAACATTTTACAAGTAATGCTATATTTTATTTCCAGCATTACTCATTTGGAGAAAAATTACTAGGCAAACCTAGGGTAGCTCTGCAATAGCATGGTCATTTGAATCATCAATCAAACATCAGAAAAATGCTTTAACCTAATAATTGCAAAAAATGTTTTTTTCAAATTTTGATTATACTTCTAATATTTAAAAAAATAAAAAAAAACTAATATTAAATCAACGCATATCCATTGCTATATACCTATGCCTTGGGCATGTATAATAAAAAAAAAATAGAAATGGAAATATACCAAAGATTAAAGATATGGCACTATTAAAATATTAAAATATTTATCAAATTATATTACCTTGCCTTTATATCATTTTATGAGTTTAATCATTCTTAAACTATACATCACTGCCGCAAATCTTAATCACTTTTGAACTACTTGTACCTGCCCCAAATTTTCATGCTTTTGGCAAATATATCTAGGGCTATTTATAATCTAGTCATTCTTTTTCAAGCATGCCAACAAGGCACATATGCTTCCTAGAGCTGCCCTATGAGAATGTTGTCATTCTTTTTCAAGCATGCTAACAAGGCCCTTATGCTTCCTAGAGTTTCTCTATGAGAAAGCCTCATCTACCATAGCACCATCAATCTGCCAAGGTCTTTATTGTAGATTTGTCCAAACCCACTAGATTTTTTTTCCTAGTTGCTCCAAAGTAGTCATATATAGTGTAAGATTGAATATTGTTCCTTGCTCTCCTCTCAGGGTAGGTATGTTGAAAAACTTCAATATCAGTGTAAAGACAAATGAAACTTAGAATTACAGAAAGAAATCAATCTCAACAAGATACACAACAATTGAATTCCTAGAACAAATATTCGATGCCTCTAATTTGTCATAGCCTTACTATTAATTTCAACATGAATAGTAAGATTCAATTTGTATAGATACCGACCTTGATTCCCTCAGCTAATACCAATGAACTTCTCACAATCTTGCACATATTCCTTGTGAAAATCATATCAACCCCTGCATTAGTAAACTGGCTCACTAAAAAAAGATTCCTCTTCACTCTAGGTGCATGTCTTACATTAAGAAAATATTCGATTCTTCCATCTCTATATATTATTTGAATGGGTATTCTACCTACTAAATTATAGGATTTATCATCTCCTAAGTATATCCTCCTTCCATCTAACTCTTCATATGAATCAAACCATTTCCCATGAGAAATCATATGGAATGATGCTCTAAAATCTATAAGTGATGTTTCATTGTAAGCTTGAGAAAATAAACAAGAGCTAGTAAAATAGATGACCATTTTTCTTCATCCTTCTTGCTAGTAGAGACTACCATACAATGGCATCCTCTTTTTTATTTCCATTATAGAGAGGGAAGCTCTTTTTTATTTCCATTGTAGAGAGAGAAATTGTTCTTTATATGCCCTTTTTGGTTGCATTTCCAGCACAACACTTCACATTTCCTCTTCCTAATAGTTGATCTACCCTTGGACTAGAATCTACCATGAAATCCATTAATGTCTTTCCTTTCTTGAGAGAAACCTCTTGTAAATAATGCCTTAAAGACACTCCTCTTAACAATCACCTCATTTTGTCATTTAATAATTATCTCACAATGGTCTCAATCTTGGGACCATCTCTACAAGATCCACTAGTAGCTACTACTAAAATTCTCCCATGAATCTAGCATACTAATGAGAGGAGTAATACATTGATCATTCAAACTCCATTGATCTCCAATGGAAGCTAATTGTTTTTTCAATGTATTAAACTCATTTAAATACTCAACAAACTTTCCCCGTCCTCCATTTTGCTATGCGGAACATGGTGTATTTTTCTACCCTGCAATACCATGCATGCATTTCATAGAATGCTTCAAGCTCTTTTAAGAAATATGCCCTATCATTGTCACTTCTTATGGATTTCACCTCTTTATTGGTTTGTTTCTCTATCATAGCAACACAATTATTGAAGGAGTTTAGGATCTCACTTTTCTTCTCTAAAAATACAACCCATATCTTCCTGCTAAAATCATTTATAAAAGTGGCAAAGTATTGAACACCACCAATAGAAGCCTCTTTCATAGGCCCACATATGTCTAAATGCACCAAGTGTAATATCTCCATGGTTCTATAAGTGTAATATCTCCATGGTTCTATGAGAGATTTTAAAACTAAACTACCCAATACACATGATTCACAAACACAAAGGAATCAATATCAAAATTTATACCTTTAACCATTTCTTTAGAGCGAATGTTTGGTAGAATTTGCTCATTCAATTGGGACATCCTCCTCTACCAAAGCATGCATCCTCAAATTTCTTTATATGCTCTCTTAGTGGCTTGACTCTTCTCAATTGTTATAGCATTACTATGAACCTCAACATATGCAATAACATTTAATCTATAAAAAATACCAACCATAATATCCTTAGTCAATACCAACACACCTCTCACAAACTTGTACATATTTATTGTGAAAATTACATCAACACAAGTGCTACCAAAATCATCAACCTTTTATTAATTTCCATGGCCATGCTCACAAGTAAAACCCTCTCCTCCCTTGCTATTAAGAAACAACACTGAAATTGGGAAATAAAATTATTGAGGTTCTTAAAGTTACTTCATACAACTATCTCTGAGTTTATGTTATTGTTTGTCATCCATATAGTTGCACCAGCGAGGTGCACTAGAGCCTAGTATGGGGGAGATGTTGTCACTTAAAGTTATATGACAACAACAATTAAAATTACATATGTACATGACAATATATAAAAAAGTAAAAGATCCATCTTAAAACCTATAGCTATGAAGCAATGAAAGAGATCAAATTTCTTAAGCTGCAATTTTTTTATCATTTAATATAAATGAATTAATACATAACATGAAATTAAATGATAAAAAAATTAACACCTTAAGAAATTTGATTTGAACCTTCAACTTATCTATTGTATCCTTAGAACACTCCATCCAATATCAAAGACTCTCATAAGTATAGTCTATCCTTAGAACACTCCATCGAGTATCAAGAGTCTCATAATTGGTAAAGACTCTCATAAGTATTGGTAATGTTTCTCGACTCTCAATGTTTCTTGTAGGGTTCAGTGGCAAGAACCAATAATATTGGCAAGGCTAAGGCTTTCTTATCAAATTATTTTGGTAATGTTTTGGATAGGCTTTATCACTCTAAATAAGTAATTTAATATTTTCTATGTAGTTGGATTTGGATATGTATTTAGGTAATTTGATAATGTTTTGGATAGGTTTTATTACTTTAAATAAGTAATTTAATATTTCCTATATATATATAGTAATGGGTTTAATGATTAAGAATATGTGTTTCTTCCTAAGAGGTCACAAGTTCAAATCCAGAGGATTACCAGGTCAAATTGTTGAGCGTGGCTTTCACAAAGAATCCTATAACTTCATTATGGACATGACACAAAAGTTAACAATAAATGTATAATTTATATAACATGATCTAATGCAAACACTTTATTAAACAACATCCTACATTATGATAAGTTACTATGAATCAGCCTTACCCGAATGTCTTGCAGGTCTGCTGAGTGAAGCCCAAACGATTCTTCTCTCTGTCATACAATATATAAAAATTCTGTTGCTGATAGTTTCCCAAGATCACAGCAGGTCCATTGTCAACCTCCGAGCTCATCATTGTCAAGCAGATTGAATCATAAAGACTGTTAGAATAACTGAAATAGTTGGCAACAGGCAGTACCATGTCTGAGCCACCCATGAAATTGAATGCAAAATCAGGTAACAGAATATTCTCTATCCCAGAGACATTATAACAGAGTCCCAAACGAGTGGTAGCTTCAACTTCAGTAGCTCTTCTATATCCAATCTGAGAAGCAAACCCAGCTGCAATCTTCTCATAGATTTCTTCGTTAAAGACAGTGAAAGTAGTTCCCGAATCTATTATAGTTCCTCCATTACCTTTGGTGTCGAATCTCAATAACTTGGAAGGCAGATTCAAGCGTTTTCCTCCAATACTGACCCCTATGAGACCAATGTAATACAATGAGCCGTATGGAGAAGAAAGTGCTCTGGAATTGATTAGAAAGGGAGTGTAATTCAAAGGGATGTCCTCGGGGAGCGCCTTGTCACCAAGAAGCATCACGCTTTTCTTGTTCTCGTCATCAAAGCGGTGGCTCTGAAGGCAGTACGCAAATATATCTTCGCCGATTATGTGTTGATCACTAAGCTGGGAAGGCATAGACAGAGCTCCCCTGCCAAATCCTGCAATACCAGAAGGTTCATCCATGGAAATTATCGAACATCCCACTACGAAATGCTTTATTGCTTGCCTTTCATCTTCCGATGGTAAAGTCAAGGTCTCCGAGAGGAGAAGCCCCTCCGTGCTTCCCCTGCCATACTCAATCTTATAAACCGGACAAGGGTTCTGAGAGCAATTCTGGGCTGGGCTTCCCGAGCAATTCCCACACAGGCCCTCCGTGCTTTTACCGTAAAAGCTTTTGCAGTTTGGATCATCACAAGTTAGAAGCTCAAGAGACGATGACATCCTCGGAAGAAATAGGCCATTGGAATTAGTGCTGTTTGCAGAGCAGTCGATACAAGTATAATTTTGTGTGCAGGGCACCCACACGAGATCACTGCCCGTGTCCATGATAAGCGATAAGTCCTGTGGAGGAGTTCCGAGGGAGAATTTGATTGAATATCCTCCGTAGCTGCGAGCGTACAGAGACTCCGACACACTTTTGTTATTTCCCACCTGGCCGCGATGGATCCCGAGCTTCAGTGCCCGGGCTCGATTCTTGGTTGCTTCTACGATCATGGCGATTTTCTCGTACTCTTGGTCCTCCTGCACAAGGCCTGCAGGGAGATCAGACTTTTCATTTCTGTGAAGTGTGATGATTATCCCATCATCCTCTTTACACACTATTATAGACACTTGGAGAAGCAGCAGGAGGAATGAGATGATCCGATTGCAAGCCACCATGTTGAGAATCGTGCAGAAAAGATGATAATGAATACTGGGCATTGGAATCTCTGATATTAATAAGGACTGGAGATGGTAAATAATCCAATCTGACAAAATATGAACGGAGATAACGGATTGAAGAAGAGAAAGTATTCAACTTGTGCTTTCTGCGGATAAACAATTGAAAAAGAGAAAGTACTCTTCCACTCGTTCATTCACTGGTCCACAAGCTCTCAAAAGGCAATTCATATCCATCTAATGAAATCCGAAGGGATTATTTTAATTTCTACCTTATTCAAACTCACATGCACATATATCTAAAACCAACCCAACCATTCCTGATAATATTCAAAAACAAAGTATGCTCCCAAAATAATGAATAACATAGGAAAATAATGTGGATTTTGAAAAAAATAAATAATTATTGCACTGTTGATAAGATAAAGTTTATATATGAGGAGTTAGAAGGAAAAAATGGAACCTGGCATGCCAATTCCACTTTTACCTACGCTATATCCATTACATGGACATCACTCTAGCAGACTTAAGCGGAACACCAGCTTGTATCAGAAAGATGTGCACGGTGGAGCAGAGAAAGAAGAACGAGGCAAGAAATGATGGAAACGAAAGACATCCCATCATCTTGGACTAGCGTAGGATCATCCCCTAGTCAGTTGTATTAACTGTAGGAGCTACCCCTTTTTTTAGGGTTATGTCTTTTTGTATAGATTATGGTTTAGTTTATCAAACTGGTTTTCGGAGGACTGGGTCAGTTTCCCATGGTGGCGGCCCAACCCAACCCTCCCCCTGCTATCTTAGACAACACAACTCTAAGAACCCTGATCTGGTTTCTTTTTTGGGAGATCAAGGCATTCCCCTTTTTTTTTTGTATCATAACTTCTTTCAGTAATATAGGAATTCACACTCACTTACAAAAAAAGAAGAAGATAAAGTTTATATATATATATATATAAACTTTGCTATTAATTTTAATTGTTAATAAAACTTTATATATATATAGCTTTATTAACCATAAAAATTAATAGGACAAGAATGTTTTGCATGCAAAACTATTCAAAGAGCAAGCTAGGGTTTGACACAACATAGCACATCATGGTTATCAAAGGGGGTGGTAATGGAACCCCCTCATACAAGCACGTAGTGGTGGAGAGGGGGAAAGGCCCACGAGGTGTAGGTTTCAAGGAACCAGTGACAAGCACCTCGAGATCAGGACCAGAAAAGATTCAGGAAAGCAACCAGGAAAAAAGAGACCGCATGGGGAATAAGCCAGAGAAACCCAAAATGACGCGCATAAACTAGTGAACCCCAATGGAGCAGAAGGGCACAACCCGTGTAAACCTAAAACAACACTGATACCCAATGTGATATTGGAATATCCACAAACACAACTCTTTCGGGACCAGATGAAAACACATGCATTAATTTGCAAGTTCATGGGTTTGTGGCCCACACAAAGAACATTGTGCAACTGGATAAAATATCAATGGAAGCCAAGCAGGGAAGTGGAACTCCACCTGGGTTCAAAAGGTTTTTTTACAGCGATATTCATGCACTTGGAGGATAGGGATAAAGTCTTTGAGGGGGGGCCATACTTCCACGCCTCAACAGGATTGTACATGCGGCCATGGAAGGAAAAATTATCCCTAGAGAAAGAAACCTTCAAGAATGTGTTTGTCTGGATGAGGCTTTACTCTCTTCCACTAGACTACTGGGTACCCTCCACCTTCGAAGAAATCGGGAACAAACTTGGAAAATATGTGAAGACATTGGAAGCAACCCTAAAAGGGAGATATACCTCATATGCAAGGATCTGCATAGAGATGGATGTTTCGGGGGCACTCCTAGAAGCCATAAGTCTGGAATTCAGGGATGAGAAATGGATACAAAGAATCGACTACGAGAATATCTCATTCAGATGCAGAAGATTCCATGAACACGGACACCTAATCAGAGAATGTCCTCTCAATAAAAAACAAGAAGCGGAAAACACCAAAATACAACAGGATGACGATGGGTTTATCAAGCCGAACCACAAAAAGAGAGCAAACAAGAAACCAAGTAAAGCCCCAAAAGGAAGCAACCCGGAAGCCAGGACTAGAACGGAAGGGCAGGACAAAATGAACAAAGGGGAAGAAGGAGGAAAGGAAAAGACAAAATCTAAATAAGCTAAGGAATAAGAAACAAATGAGAACACAAATAGTCCAAGCAATAAGATGGAACAGGGGGGTAGCGCAACTCCTATGGATGGAAAAACTAGAGATGCCAACACTCCCATGCAAGAGGCAGACAGAGACGCATAAATGACACCAAGCGAGGTAGATACAGAAGATCCTGATCTCAGAGATATTGTGGAAAGGGAAGGAATAGATCTCCCGAACATACTAGAGCAATGGAAAAGGCAGGGCGTAGACAATGTACCAGTGGAGAAACTAGATCATATCCAATACCTATTCCTCCTAAGGGAGGAAGCAAAATCGAGAGGGCTCAAGCGCACTCACGGGGAGATAGGACACCTAGGAATCAAAGTAGGAGAGGGACAACCACAACTCTCACCCAAGCAAACAAGAAGGAAGAAATGAAAGAAATCAAACAACGTAGCCCTACGGGAACTTGGAGCTCTGCTGATAAACTCAGGTAAGATCAAAAATCTCTTTCCAAACTGCCCCCCCCCATATTTAAATGAAGATTATAACATGGAATATTAGAGGCCTAAACAGCCCATGAAAACAAATAATCCTTAAGAAAAGACTGAGGAAGGAACAACCAAACCTTTGTTTCATCCAAGAGACAAAATGCAAAGTAGACAGAATGGTAACAATCAACAAAAAACAATGGAGCAAGTAGAAGATGTTGGTTGTTGAAGGACAACAGATGGTAGGCGATATTCTCACTTTGTGGAACTCACAAGTGATGAATCTACTAGCAGTCAAATCCACCAGACACACTTTCAGTTAACATGCAAATCATAGGTAACACAGAGGTGATTCTATGCACTAACGTGTATGGTCCCTAGATGTTGGAAGAAAAAAAAAGAATGCTCCTAGACCTAGAAAGCCTAAAAACTTGGTCCAACAAATTCCACTGGATCCTGGCAGGGGACTTCAACATCATCATGACACTTGTGGAGAAAAAATGAGGCACCAGGAGATTGGATAGAGATGCAGAACACTTTTTAGCTTTCATTGACACGGTGGAGATGGTGGACATCAAAACCAGTAATGGCCAGTTCACATGGAACAACAAATAGACAAATCAACATCAGATAGCGACAAGGCTAGATAGATTCTTGGTGTCAGAGTCCATCATTCTACAAGGTTTAACTTTAGACTGCAACATCCTTCTCTGGGGGGGTTCAAACCACTGGCCAGTCCAATTGGAAGAAAACTTTCAAACCACACCGAAGAATAGACCTTTTAGATTCGAGAAATTTTGGATCGAACATCCCACCTTCAAGGAGAACATCAGCCAATGGTGGCGGGAGAAACAACCAGAGCAAGGGACAAGGATGTTCAAACTTTATAATAAACTCAAGTACATCAAACATAAACTCAAGGAGTGGAACGAGGAAATCTTTGGAAACATAAACCAAGAAACAAAAAATATTGAAGACAGAATGAGGAAACTCCAGGAAATATGCATGGACGAGGGCTATACAAAGGATCGTAAAAAGGAAGAGATCCAAATGACCCAGGAATGGGAAGCAAGATGCCATCAAGAAGAGACTCTATGGCGCCAAAACTCCAGAATTAGGTGGCTAAAGGAAGGAGAGCGGAATACCAATTTTTTTCATAAAACAACCATTGCTAGAAGAACGCACAACAAAATCCTGAAAATTCAGGATCAGGATGGGATCGAGAGAGAGTCCCACAAGGAGATTGAAAATATACTAGTAAATCACTTCCATGGGATATCCCAGGAACCCAACCAAGACCGAACGAAGGCCATACAAAGGATAACTCAACACATCCCCAGTCTAGTTACCGAGGAACACAATATCAACCTAAACAAACCCATTGCTATGGATGATATTGACCAAGTGGTCCAGGAGATGCCCTACGGAAAGGCCCCAGGTCCAGATGGTTTCATAGTGGAATTCTTCAAAGCCTATTGGGAAGTGGTCAAACATGACGTTTATGGGGTGGTGGAAGACTCCAGAGGTTCAACCTCCATTTTGAAAGCACTAAATACCACAATGATTACTCTAATCCCCAAAGAAAATGAAGCAAGGACCCCAAACCTCTACAAACACATAGATTTATGCAATGTGGCTTACAAGATAATCTCCAAAGTCATAGCCAATAGACTTAAACCTCCCCTAGCCACACTGATTTCATAGGAACATGTAGGTTTTGTACAAGGGCGACAAATTTTGGATAACATCATCCATGTCCATGAGCTGATACACACACTGAAAATCCAGAGGAGAGGGGGGATGATAATCCAACTTGACCTAGCAAAGGCTTATGACAAAATTAACTGACACTATATGGTCAAGACTCTGGAAGCTTTTGGCTTCGTGCAACACTGGATCAACTGGATTGTCAGCCTAGTCTCAATGACAAGTTACTTGCTTTTAATCAATGGAGCCCTAGCCAAACCCTTCTGGCCTTCAAGAGGCATGAGACAAGGAGACCCTCTATCACCTTTCTTGTTCATTATGATGATGGAAGGACTCAATGGAAGCATAAAAATCACAACTGCAGCAGAAGAAATAACATGCATCAAACCTTTCGAAAACTGCCCTACCTCCACGCACCAACAGTTCGTTGATGACACCTTACTCCATGGCACACCCATGGTCAAGGAAGAAAAAGACTATAAAATAATCTTAGAAGAGTTTGGGGAAGCCTCAGGAGCAGAGATCAATCACTTCAAATCCATGATCTATTTCTTCAATACCAACCCAGCAATTCAAAGAAACCTGGCAAACATTTTGGGGTTTGAACACAAAACACTCCCAATGAAATACTTGGGAATCACCCTGACAGACAGAGCATGAAAAATGGAAACATGGGAAGGAGTGGTCAACAAACTACAACAAAGGGTGAAAAACTGGACTTACAGATCCCTCAACCTAGTGGGGAGACTTATCTTGACCAAAGCGGTTCTGCAAGCAATTTCGACCTATATGATGTTAGTGTTTCCCTCTCCCAAAGGAATCCTCCAAAAAATTAGAGCCATGCAAAGGGACTTCCTATGGCAAGGAGCGGAAAGTAAGAAAAAATGGGCCCTGGTGGCCTGGGAGAAGGTTTGCAAACCAAAATGCAAAGGAGGCCTAGGGTTACAAGACCTAGAAGTAACCAACGAAGCCTATGGGGCGAAACTCTGGTGGAGATGGGTGAAAGAAAAATCTTCACCGTGTGAAACCCTCTGGAAGGCCAAGTATGCCCCGGACATCAATGACCAGGATCAAATTCGTTTTATGGGCACAAGGGAGGGATCAACCATTTGGAATCTAGCCTGGCGCAACAAAACCTGGATCCAGAAACACAGCTTCTGGGAAGTGAGGAATGGTAAAAAAACCAGATTATGGGAGGACGCATGGCAACAGGAACCCAAAATGGAAAATCCGGATAGAGAGGAACTCCAACAGTAAATGATCACGCAAGGAAAAATCAAAATCCACCACTAATAGAAATAAGAAAATGACCGCGATAGATGGAGGATCTGGGACAAACTCAATCCACAATACAGAGACCGGATCGCAACAATAACGAAAGAGGTGGAGGAGGAATTGGGGAAAAGGAAAATTGTAGTCTCAGAAGAAGAGGACCAACTAAGATGGGGCAGGAAAAATGGGGGGGAATTCAACTTAAAAGAAGCTCGGAATTACATCATGGACTAGGACCAAGATTTGGGGAAAGATTTGGGGCAGCCCCTAGTGGCCAAAAATCAAAATGTTCAAGTGGCTAATACTTCACAACCGAATTCTAACTTGTGGAAACCTAAGGAAAAGGGGTTTCATAGGCCCATCACAATGCCACTTCTGTCAAGCTAAGGAAGAAACAATGAATCACCTCCTCAATGAATGTAATTACACAACAAAGATCTGGGATTGGGTAGTAGACATCTTTCACCAGTCCAATAGGACTCGAGGTAACATCGGCACAACCATCAATAAATGGAATGAGAGTTACAACGAAAATGAAATGGTGATCTTATGTTGGAATCTCATGCTAGGGATGATCATTGGCAAATATGGAAAGAAAGGAACCAACTCATCTTTAGGAATGAAAGCCTTCCAGAAGGGAAACTCAAGGAAGCAGTAATCTCACAAATATGAGAAACGATGCAGAGCCGCAACTGCCAGATTGGAAAAGCACAACTCACAGGCTAGGAATCCCGCATCCTGGAATATTTTCACCTAAAAGACGGGCGCAACAACACACAGGTAGGGCAGCCACCACAACTCCAAATAAGAGAGTGCAACTGGACACCACCTCTAGTAGGGTTCCTCAAGTTAAAGTTTGGTGGGGCGGCAAAAGGAAACCCAGGAATGACAGGGATGGGAGGAGTGATCAGAGATAGTGGTGGTAACATAGTCCGGTTGTACGCTGGGAATATGGGAAACTTAACCAACAACACAGCGGAATTTGGAGCCCTAGAGCTCGGTCTCGAAATTCTAAGTCGTGAAAGGATGAACAACATTATTGTGGAAGGTGACTCCACCCTGGTCATCAACATGATGAAGAGACTCCAAAATGGCACCAGAGTGGGAAATGTTCAGAGACACTAGTGCTTGGCACACTCCCTACAAAAAATCTAGGAGCATCTGCAAACGATGAACACAATGGAGTTGCGCTGGGTACAAAGGTCAGTGAATGGCCTGGTAGACAGAATCACCAACGAGGGGGTTAGCAAGGAAGGACCAAAACTATATATTACCTGGATCAACATCCCCGAAGGTCAATTCAGAATGGACTGCATCCAACTAGCGACAAAAGATCAGGACAACAACTCAAGCAAGGAAGGTCACATTGAGGAGGGCAATGAAAGGCACGAAGGACCTAGGCAGGATATGAATGCCCAACACTCGAACACCAATTACAATGAAGGATCAGATTATACAACAGGCGAGGGTACAACAACAAGGTCGTGTCAACAGTAATATTTGCGGGGAAAGACCGTGGGAAAGTGTAACACCCTGT
>JZKD02S1673918.1:44228-83430 GCA_000966675.3 Picea glauca | reverse complement strand
TTTTCATGTTTGTTTTTTTAAAATGATTTAATAAGAAATGAAAAATTAAAACAATTATAAAATATTTATAATGTATTATTTATAAGCCTAAAAAAAGAAATGAAAGTAGCTATTCCATATCTTTAATTGAAGTAAAAAAAAATAAAGTAATAATATCTAATATTGTTTATCTTCATAACAATTGCTTATAAAAAGGGAATATATTACCTTCAACGTACCTACTTTAACTAGATAAAAAACATTATTGTGAGATTTTCCTTTTTATAAGGTATACACATATCAAACATTAATTGAATAAAACAACATTATATACACAATGGTGTATTTTAAATCCAATGATATATAGAACATACGGTTGGAATTTGAACATATTGATAAGAAGGGTTGTAGAAGTCCAGGGGAAAAATTGATTCAAATTTTTTTAAAAGTAAATAACCATGAAGAAAATACAATACTTCTTTTGAAGATAAAGAAGCTCCAAAATGCGGCCATAAGAGTGGACTTCCAAGGGTTCAACTCACTTTACATAAATTACTCTTTCGATCTAATTATAGTATAGATCATTATAGATGAATTAGAATTCAATCTCCCTTATTAATTCCAAGGTTTGAAAAGTTGAGTGAATATATAAGGTTTACCTTCAGATCTCATTGTTGCCTTGAGTTATCTCGAAATAAGATTTTTTATTTGTATTCCTCGTTATATTATCATCTCTATAATTTATACACTTTTTCTTTAAGTTCTTATAGTTTCTTTATGTTCTTTAAGTTCTTTAAGTTCTTATAGTTTCTTTAAGTTCTTTAAGTTCTTATAGTTTTTGTATGATAAGTTTTGATTCTTAGAAATTGAGTAATAAAATTGTTTAGAACTTTCCTTTTAAGGAGTTAGTTGGATAAAGTTTAAAGGATTTATAGGTTAGCAAGGTCTAGGTTAGTAACATCAATTATTTATAATTATATGTAATAATTAGGAAGTTAATAAGTAAATAATTAAAATATATTAATTAGTTGATTTATTAATAGTTAAGTGGATTGTGACTTAATAGTTACAAAACATCAAAGTGTTTATCTATTTATTTATATATATATATAAATTTTACTTTATAAATATACTAGAATTAATTTTAATTTATGAATAAAAATAGTAATTAATAAAAAAATATTGATAATTAAATAATTAAAAATAATGCATCAAACTTCATTTGTTTTGAATCACCAAAATTGAGATAAACCTTCTTTAGAATTTTAAGTTAAAGTAAAGTTATATAAAAAGTTATTAAGTCTTTAAAATTTAAGAGTTAAAGTGAAATAAATTTTATAAAGGTTATTATAATAGTTTTCACATTGTTTAATTAAGTCTTTAAAATTTAAAATTTAAGAGTTAAAGTGAAATAAATTTTATAAAGGTTATTATAATGGTTTTCACATTGTTTAAAAATATTGTTTTAAATTTTTCTCTAATTATAAAATAACATTTCATCAATTTTTTTTAATAATCATTTTATTTCGAATAAAAATTAGTTAACTAGTCAAAAATTTATATAAAAAATACTTTTCAAAGAAATTATATTTAATAGTGAAATTGACATTATATTTAATAGTGAAATTGACATGAATAACAAATATGCTTATATTTATCGCTCAAAATGTTTTAATAATAATAAGAATCTATTTTTAAGGTCACGACCAAGCCAACTGAGGTATACATATCCTATCCTGACCTCTTGGGAGGAAACACATGTTCTTAACCAAGGTATGCATACCCTACCCTAATCTCTTGGGAGGAAACACATGTTCTTAACCATTAGGCCCACTCAGGTTGTATACTTGAAACATAGTATATAGTTCAATGTGAAAACTTAAAGTAATTATGAAATACTTGAAATTTGTAATAATGTATTACTTATACATAGCTTGAAAGAAAAAAAGAAGTGAGAGTGATTACTCCATGCCTTTAAAGGTTGAAGTATAATTGGACAGATCTAGGTGTTAGTAACTATTGAAAATGTCACAAGTGTAAAATTGAAATCTTCAAAATCTTTTTAAAATAAATTGATTAATAGAAGTTGTGGCATACTAGTCATATCCATAACACTCCAAAATATGACCCAACTAGAACACACGTGTATTTCTCTACTTTTAAGCAAGAAACTCTCAAAGCTATTTAATATCAACTAATTATAATGAATCAATAATGTTGTTATCATAAATGAATCAAAGTTTATTGGATATATCATATAGGTAGAGGGAAACTTGTCCATTGACAACTTGTAGAAAAATGTAGAGGAAATAATGAGCTCTACCATTTGCATTGAGAAGAATTCCTTTGTATCCATCCTTGTCATTCATGATTGTGATTTCCAAGTTCAACCCATTAAAGATCAAACTGAAGAGAAAAGAACAAAGGATGAGAGAGACAATGAAGGGTGAGTGCTCTTAAAATAGATGCTTATAAGAAATTTTGCCAAAAAATATTAAAATTTTAATACGATTCATCTAGACATTCTTGTTAAATAATATTTGCAATTAATAACCTAATAGTTAAGAACATGTGTTTCCTCCTTGGAGGCCACAGGTTCAAAACCAGATGGGGGTAGAGTCTTTACATCTTGATTGATTAATATTGGCCCACTGTGATGAGGCTTGAAGGGTAGGCATCCCCCTGGCATATGACCTCCATATGGAAGTGTTTTCAGACGTCTCGACCTTTGCCAACCCCCATTTGGGAGTGTTCCGGATGTCTTGGTCTTTAAAAAGTTAGAAATTGCTAATAGTACTATCTTGTGGGTTGTTGATTGATTAATATAGGCCCGTTATGATGAGGCTTTAAGGGTAGACATCCCCTTGGTGTGGGACCCCCATATGGGAGTGTTTTCGGACATCTCAATCTTTTCCAACCCCCATATGGGAGTGTTTCTTGTGGGTTGTCAATTGATTAATATTGTCCTATTATGATTGTGGGCTATTAATACTCATTCGCCACACAATTTTATCGGTTAAAGAAAAATACTTACAATTAATGACAATCACTTCCCAATAATGTTATGAGGTTAAGTATGCTTAGAACTTAACCAAAGGAAATTGTACATTCAAAAGAGATATCATCAATAAATATGTATGCGATCTTTATCAATAAATATGTAAAATTTTGCCCAATTTTCTTGATACACCATCAACAAAGAGCAGTCGAGGACGAGTTATTCCATGTGTTGTAGCCGCCATTAAAATGGTAGCTAAATAAATGGTTTAATATTTAGTACACTTTTATTGTTAAATTTTTGTTCCATCCAACATATCCATTAAAATATGGAAACGTAAATGAGTAGACTCTTTAAAAAGAATCCAGAGGCAAAAAGATATAGGGCAGTTAAAACGAAATAAAAGGTCAACTCCTTTCTATGAGATTAAAGCATGGATGATTTTAGGGGCTAAATTTCGCACATGGGCTAATTTTCCATGGTTTTTCCAAAAATGTGATTCACTATTTTAAAAATGATTCGCCCAAATTCTATAGGATAAAATTATTTTACCTTAAAAATCGCCAAAAATTTATAAAAACTATATAAATCCTTAGAAATTTGAATATTTTTACAAAAATATCACCACACATTTATAGTTGGCATATGAAGGATTGGTAAGATTCGCCAAGGTTTCTACATTTTAAAATAAATTTCCATCCTTAAAATCATCCCTGGATTAAAGATCCCCGATTGAATTTTGGATTTGTTTTATTTTTATTAAAAAAATAAACACTCTACTCGACACCCATATCGCCCCCACCATGTGCACCGGAATCTCTACCCGGCAAGTGAGGTGAATATTTTTATTGATCATGAATAACAAGAGAGGTGAATATTTTTATTTTTTTGATTTAGACAGTTGGTGTGAGAAACGATCATGTGACATAAGTGTTTATTTTTATTACAACACCACCATAAATAAGATAAAATTACTCGTTTCAAAGTTGTATCATAGATCTTGGCAATAAAATTTTAGATGATTGGTTTTTAATTATAATAAAAAATTACAATTTTTCAACTTCAAAGTTAAATTTTAATAAATGAATTATGTTTTTTTTAACTTTTAAAAGTCAAACTATTTTTTTTTACTTTTAACTTTTTTTTCCAATAGAAAATTTCTCCCTATATTAATATATGATGTTCTCAAAATACAAACATGTCTTACAAAGTTAATCTCCCTTCAAAATAAAGTATTGTGGACAACACAATAAAACACCATGTCCAAAAAGTGGTAAAAAAACCACCAAAAGCTATACAACCCACCCCAATATAAGATACATTGAGGATAACAACTAAGGCTACAACCCTCCTCAACAAATACTATCCAAAAAAATACAAAGATATCCAACATGGATATAGTATCAAATTACTTCCACAGATAGTATCAAGTCTGAAGTATCAAGTAGATAGAACCAGATCACTGAGAGTGGCAATCATGGATAGAGACATAAAGAAAGTGGGGGGCCCTCATGGCCATCTTTCCATTTGTTGAAATGTATCTTTCTTTCCGGTACCTGAAGAGCCAACTTTGATAGAGCATCCGCCTCCATATTCTCTTCCTTGTATATATATGATCAAACTTGATGTTAGTGAAAAGACGAGTGTGTTCTCTAATCTTGGTCATCCAACCCATAAGATTGGTAACTTGTAAACTACAACTGTGGTTTATCCAACCTATAACAATCTTTGAATCCCCCAGGACATGTAAATGTGTAATATTTAATAGATGAGCTAAGGTTAATGATGCCCACAAACCCATGCGTTATGCCCTAGTGTTTGTTCCCTACCTACAATTTAATGTCCATCTATAGGTAGTATTACCTATAGTATTTAGTAAACCCCTAGCACCACTTAGTAACCCATTGTTATGCGTTCCTCCATCAAACCAACAGACATATTCCATATTAAAGTCTGGAGTCTTCTTAATCATGTTATGAGTCTTTTTCAAGACTTGTGTAATATACCAGATATAAAAAGTATGCAGAACATAAATAAAATGCTAGAAATGGCAGAATAACAACAATATAACCAGAACAATCACCACAATAGCACTGAAATGATATAAGAATAACAAAAGAAATAACACTTTGATTCTGAAAGCAATGTTCACAGGCCTCTTCGAGGGGCAACCTCCAATTGAGCAGAGCTCTATTACAATAATATACAAGCTAGGGTTCTCATACCCTCGACTCCTATTTATACTAAATATGTTTATCAAAAGAAGCATCTAGAGAAAGATCCTTCTAGAAGCGGAATCTTCTATTAGGTCTTCTTACATTCGACTTATTCTATTTTATTTCAAGGCCTTATTAATATTGACCTTTATTACATCCGAATATATTGTTCTACCTATGTGCAGGTTATGAACCTAACATGTCCTCCCCCTTAAAAATAGCCTTGTCCTAAAAGATTGAGATGTGGAAATTGTTGCAGAATGGTAGCTGGTTCCCAAGTGACATCTGTTGGAGTTGTATCTTTCCACTGGACTAACACTTCTTTGATGGTTCTCTAACGCAGGAGACACTCATGCTGGTCCAAAACTACTTGTAGTTGTAGCCAAATGGATCCTTCTTTGGCTAACTTAGGAAGGTTGGTTTGAATTTGTCACTTAGCTCCAATCACCTTCTTTAAGCATGAAACATGAAAAACAGGATGTAGCTTCGAATGACTAGGCAGAGCTAACTGATAGGCTACTTGTCCCACATGCTTGAGAATGGTATAAGGACCATAAAATTTGGGTGCTAGCTTCTGACAATGCTCGACCTTGAGGGAAGTTTGCTTGTAAGGTTGCAGTCGAAGAAACACCAGATCCCCTTCTGCAAATTGACATTCAGAGTGACCTTGATCTACTTGTTGCTTCATGCGATTCTGTGCCATGACCAAATTCTCTTTGAGGGTACAGAGAATAGCCTCTCAAACTGTAAGTGTTTGGTCAACCGCCTGGACCTTCAAGACACCAGGTAAGTATGAGAGAACTGAAGGTGGCTTCTGTCCATATACCGCTTCAAAAGGAGTCTTGCGTGTAGTTGTATGGTATGAAGTGTTGTACCACCATTCAACTAGGGGTAACCATTGAGTCCACTAATTTTGATTTTCCGAGGCAAAACACCTCAAATATGTTTCCAAACACTTGTTGACAACTTACGTTTGACCATCAGTCTGGGGATGATAAGTTGTAATGAGATGCAATTGGGTGCCTTGTAGCTTGAACAGTTCTTGCCAAAAATTGCTTGTGAAAGTTGGGTCGCGATCAGAAACAATAGAGTGTGGCATGCCATGAAGCTTGAAGACCTGATCCATGAAAATTTGAGCCACCGTGGATGCTCTAAACGGGTGTTGAAGAGCGCAGAAATGAGCATACTTGGAAAGGTGATCAACAACCACCATGATGACTGATTTATTTCCCGATTTGGGTAAGTCGGTAATAAAATCCATAGATATATCCTTCCAAATAATAGGTGGAATCGGAAGCGGTTGTAGTGTGCCCAAAGATTTGACTATTTCTCCCTTGTTGCGTTGCCACAAATCACATTTAGCGACAAAATTACGAATGTCTTGTTTCATACCATCCCAAAAAAAAGAACATTTGACCTTGTCATAGGTTTTGGTGAACCCGGAGTGCCCCACTGTGGGTGTAGCATGAAGCTCAGAAAGTACTGTGGATTTAAGCTTTGATTGTTTACTTAAATACAAATGGCCTTTATATCGAAGCTCATCATGGAGCCAAGAGTACCCTGGGGAAGTTGGAGCATTGGACTGCAATTGTTGGATCAGATGCGAACTTTTGGGATCTTATAGCCATTCTTGGCGAACGACTTGGAGCCAATCTGGTACAATGAAGGAAACATAAAAAAGGGATCCTTCATCTTCATATTTTCGGGAAAGTGCATCTGTAACCACATTGTCTTTGCCTTTCTTGTAAATGATCTCATAATCATATCCAAAGAGCTTAATCACCCATTTTTGTTGCTCCGAGGAGGAAATGCGTTGTTCCAGAAAATACTTGAGGCTTTGATGGTCTGTCTTAATTTGGAAACGTTGCCCCAATAGATAAGGGCGCCACAGATCAACAACATGCAGAATAGCCAACATTTCCTTTTCATAGATTGATTTGCCCAGATTTCTTTCAGATAGTTTCTTGTTGGTAAAGGCCAAAGATTGACCCTCTTGCATAAGGACAACACCAATTCCTTTCCTTGAGGCATCACATTCCAACACAAAGGTCTTTGTGAAATCAGGAAAGGCCAGGACTAGAGTGGTGCACATGGCCATATTCAAGGTTTGAAAAGCTTGAGCAACGACTAGAGTCCAAGTGAAAGAGTTCTTTTTTAGGAGAGCAGTGAGAGGTGTTGCAATCTTTCCATAATTCTTAACAAACTTGTGATAATACTCTGTTAAGCTCATAAATCCATGTAATCTTTTGAGAGTCTTTGGGTGAGGCCAGTCTTGCATAGCTTCAATCTTTCTAGGATCCACCCTGACACCATCCTTTCCAACCAGATGACCCAAGTATTCTACTTCTAAGGCGCCAAAAGTACATTTAGACTGTTTCGGGAAAAGTTTGTTCTAAGAGAGTAGATGGAGAACTCGATCCACATGAGCAAGATGGTCTTTCCAGGTTTTTCTATCGATGAGGATATCATCAAAGAAAACTAAGACAAAATGACGGAGAAAAGGACGGAAGACATGATTCATGAGGCTTTGGAAGGTGGAGGGGGCATTACACAAGCCAAAGGGCATGACCAAAAACTCATAGTGGCCCTCATGAGTTCTAAAGGCAGTCTTGGGAATGTCTGCCTCTTTCATACATATCTGGTGGTAGCCCAAAAAAATATCAAGTTTAGTAAAGAATTGGGTGCCACTCAATTCATCCAGGAGGTCATCAATGATAGGAATGGGAAATTTGTCTTTAATGGTAAGTTTGTTGAGGGCACGAAAGTCAGGACACATTCGCCAAGAGCCTTCTTTCTTCAGGACCATGACCACAGAAGAAGAGTATGGGCTCGTACTAGGGCGGATAATGCCTGCATTAAGGAGTTCTTGGACCATTTTCTCAATTTCATTTTTTTGGGAAAAGGGATGACGATACAGACATATATTGGGAGGAAGGCTTCTAGGTATAAGGGGAATGGAATGATCATGAACACCACGGGAAGGAGGAATTCCTTGGGGAGTGGAAAAAACCACTTGATGTTTATAAAGGATGGCTTGGAGGTCTTGCGACACCGAGGGTGTCTCTATTGCTTGTATGGCATGGAGTTGGGAAATAACACCAGAATGACCTTTTTTGAGCAGATTTTCCATGCGATGGGAACTAATGATCTCAGGTGAACCGGCGGTGATGCCTTGGAATGTATATTGGTGGCCCTCCTGGTCGAATTGCATGGTTAATTCTTTAAAATCCATGAGAATGGGACCCAAAGTCCTTAACCAGTCTGCACCCAACACAATGTCACAACGACCCATGTCGATAGCAAACATATGAGATTTCAGGTGGTAGTCACCAATTTGGAGACACACATTTTCACAACGCCCTCCACATTTCATGGAACCACCATTGGCAATCATGATTTGGAAATTATTGACGGCATGGATGTAGCAATGAGTTTCTTGGGCAATGCGGTGATGAATAAAATTATGGGTGCTTCCACTATCAACCAGAATGATGACCTTCTGATACTTGATGTAACCGATTAGCTTGAGGGTTTAGGGAGCGGAGAAGCCAATGAGAGCATTGAGGGAAATGACCGGTTCTACTTCGGGAGGGTCTGAGGGAGGGGTTATGTCTGTGTTTTCAGGTGACTCAGACATAAGGGGAGTTTCAAAATCCTCTTCCGAAATATCATCGGAGATGGCCATAAAAATATTTTGTTCCTTGCACTTGTGGCCCAGGAAATATTTGTCATCACAATTATAACAAAGGCCTTTGAGTTGGAGTTCAACCATTTCAGCCCTGGTCAATTTTTGGGTCTTTAGTGGAGTAGAGGGAGTAGTGGGATTTACTGGTTTAGGGTGAGGGATAAAGGATGGTTTTTGGTTTTGAGAAGATACAACCTGTTGTGCTTCTTTATCTCTTTTAGTAGCCTCCACCCAACTCTGAGGCCGATCCATGAGGACATGGGCCCGAATCTCATCCTTGAGGCCACTGATAAAACACTCTCGGAAAAAGGCATCAAACATGCCCTCTGTCCAAAAATATAGGCACTCAAAGGCAACTATAAAGTCTTCCATTGTTCCTGATTGTTTCAACTTTGTCAAACGACCCAAATGGTTGGTGTCAGTGTCAAAGCGTTCATAAAGCTCTGCCACAAAGTGTGTCCAAGCAATATACCCTTGACAGGAAGTTTTCTCCATTGCCACCATTGCCAACGTTCTTGATCTATATGGAGAACACCATATCGTAGTTTGGCCGAGTCATATGTAATGTTGTATAAAGAGAAATAATGTTCCATATGGGTTACCCAACCAGTGGGGTCTGAGCCATCAAATTTAGTCACATCCACCCGCAGAAGGCGTAGTTCACGTTGAAAGTGATGGTGCTGAAAGTTATGGGAATGAGAGGAATGTTCATCGTCAGTATGTGGAAGCGAGTCATAGGAAGGGTTATCTGTAGGGATATGAAGCTTGGTGCAGAGTGACGAAAAGACAGATTCAAGCTGGGTGGTCAGGTCTTGTTTGATTTCCTCCATTGAGGACTGCATGGTTGTTTTGATGGCGACAACATTGGCACTAAGTTGTTTCACTTCTTGTTGGGTCTCGGTGAGACTATATTGCAAGGTATTGAAGCGAGCTTCCAAGTCTTGGCTACGAGTATGGGCCATGAGGACGAGGGAACCGAAAAGGGGTGAGTGGGGTCAAAAATTTTTCTGAAAAATTATATGTATGAATGTGATAAGGGAGAAGAGATGAATCCAATGGAATAGGTCTCAAATAGTGGTGAAAAAAGTTTCCAGTTTTTTGTTTTTTTTTACACCTGCGGAGTTATACTCCGTTCTGAAGAATATTGCAGTGATGAAATGCCCAAATTCTTAACCAGGAAGAAATGTGTAGTGATTTGGAAACCCGAACATAGTTGCATGACAATATATCTTATCTGTTTTAATTTGTTTATGTTTATGTCCGCAAGGGTTAGGTATTCAAGGGTTCTATAGACAAGGGTTTGCCCTGTGCTATAGCTCTCTGATATACGTGCGGGGTCCAACAGTAGTATTCGGCCCAATATCTTAGGGCACTAACTAAGGAGGATTGACCGTACCCTTAGCCGTACTATCCGACTACTCATGTACTAGAGAGTATCTTCCCGAGTGTTGTTCTTGGTGGCACTATAGCAGTCAGGCGGCCGATCAGTTTATATAAAGAGGGCTTTAGGTAATCCAGGTCGATCTGTACACAAGTGTTGTCTGATGCGCTACCACTCGAAGGGGTACCAACATGGGCTACAAGGGTGGCCAACAGATGTGAGCTTAAGTACCACTTGTATTTCCTGTGTGTATGAATCCCTCAACCGTGGGTTTATGCGTGTAACGACATATCTCTATGGCTTAAAGACGTCAGAATACGTCTCTACCCTGGAAAAAAATCTAACCCACACTTTCTGTCGAAGAAAGTGTTCTGATACCACTTGTAATATACCAGATATAAAAAGTATGCAGAATAGAAATAAAATGCTAGAAATGGCAGAATAACAACAATATAACCAGAACAATCACCACAATAGCATTGAAATGATATAAGAATAACAATAGAAATAACACTTTGATTTTGAAAGCAATGTTCACGGGCCTTTTCGAGGGGGCAACCTCCAGTTGAGAAGAGCTCTATTACAATAATATCCAAGATAGGGTTCTCATACCCTCGACTCCTATTTATACTAAATATGTCTATCAAAAGAAGCATCTAGAGGAATATCCTTCTAGAAGCAGAAGCTTCTATTAGGTCTTCTTACATTCGACTTATTCTATTTTATTGCAAGGCCTTATTAATATTGACCTTTATTACATATGAATATATTTTTCTACCTATGTGTGGGTTAGGACCCTAACAAATTGATTGCTAGTAGGCTTCATCATCCCTCTGATTTGAATACTAACCCTCTGTGTTGAGGGAGAACAACTGTTAAAACTACATTTGTTTCTTTCCAACCACAAATACCAACAAACAATTATTGGTAAGGATTTAAATTTTTTTCCACCTTTAACCAGTTTTATAAATAGTGGTTTAAAGAAGAGCCTCCCCATATTGTAGAAATATTATATGTATAATGTAAGTTTTTCCAAAAATTTAAAGTAAAAGGACAAGCTAAGAACATATGTGAAATGGACTCCTCATCCCTGAAACAGAGTTAACAGATATTCGGGCCAACCCATCCTCTTTTTTGTAAGGGGTCCCAAGTAAGAATTTTACGTTCCAGAACTAACCAAAAGAACAACTTTATTTTGTATGCCAGGTCCCAGGTCCATAACTGTCTATGCCAAGAAGAGGTATGATGTGGCCATAATTTTAGTGCTAAAGAATTGTAAACATTTTTTGTCGATAGGAGTCCCGACTGATCTCCACTCGTCCACAATAATATATCTTCACTCGAACGTAGCTGGATACCCGAACTGATAAGTGCCCTTATATAATTTTTTCATTCCAAAGCTAAGTTTCCGGTGAATCCCAAATCCTCACTGGACCTCCACTGATCAATGACATACCCCCAGGATGACCGAGCCTTCGCTTGATACAAATAACAAATATTTTTATTTTTTAACACCAATAAAAGCTCCCGAGAAAGTATAGAAACATTTCCAATGCCTAGAATTTTGTCCAGTCTAATGAGGACCAAACAACCATTACCAGGCTTCCAACTCAGTCAATGAGTAATGAGGGGAAAATATGTCATTAAGTTTTTCCAGAAGTGAGAGGCCAAAGGTTGTGTTACTAGAGCTAATCTAACCCAAGTAGCCACAAAATTGTAAGGGATATATTTATCTTTGATCACCCGATGCTAGATCCCGTCCTCCATCAAGACTATCCACAATGATTTTGCTTCTAGCGCCCGATTAAATAAGAAAATAATCTTGAGGCCCCAGCCTCCCAATAGTTTTGGTTTGGTAATTTAAACCCAGCTACAAAGGTGTATACCATGTTCTTTATGCCCCCCCGTCCAGAGAAAGTCATATATCATCTTGCAGATCTTTGAGAGAACCGCTACAGGAACCCCCGCAAGTGCCATCCAAAAAACCGACTGGGATTCCAATACTGCCTTCGCTAAAATGAAACAACCTCCCAAGGTTAACCAACTTATCTGTTTTTCAAACTTTATAAGTAGCCATCTGCAGTCTTCAAAAAACGTTTTCTCTACTTTAATGAAATATCACAGGTACTTAAAGCCTGATGCCAATTCCGTGAAATTAAAATTAAATAAGTCCTTATAACTTGCCAAATCAACATATTCAAGCCCCGCGTGATCGAAGTATATTTACTATGATTGATTTTAAACTCGAGGCGCTACAAAATTGTTCCAGGATATTATTTACCAATAGCCATTCTCCAATAGAGGTCTTTGTCATGATGAGCACGTCATCGACAAGAATAAGGTGTAAAAATTTTACAACTCTAGAAACCTTTACCCCTGTCAAATTCCCCAACTCTTGACCCTATTTCAATAAAATGCTAAGACTCTCCATAATAAGTATAAATAATAAAGGTGAGAGTGGACAATTGTTACACATTATTTTGGTCACTCTGGTGATGTCTCTACAGTTATGTGTTCAGGCTCTCATAAGGACTTTTTGCCTGAGAAAAGTGACTGTTGTCTTCTTCCACAAAACATATTTTTAAGATGAGTTCGCAAGATGACTATGTTGTAGGGTGCAAGAATCTTGATTCTCGCAGGCAACCCTATACCTAGCCTGCGAGGTGTTCGCAATCTGCTCTATAGGTAGGGTGAAAACCTATTTTGAAGCTTAAAAGGAAGAGGAAGTTATGAAGGTTCTAGAAGAGTATCTTCTAGAAAATGAGTTGGAATTCACATGGTTGGCATCCTACTGACTTCTCATATTTAATGGGATCATCCTCATCCCTTTAACCATCTCTCCTTCTCCTATATAATGAAGGGTTTCTCAAGGAAGAGGTTAAGAAAGATTGAATGGAGAATTGATGAAAGAATTGTGTGAAGAACCCTGTTTGGATTGAAGCTTGAAGACTCTATTTGTCTATCAAGTTGTACTGGATCTTCTTCATGCAAGTGTAGAGAAAGTGTGTGTGTTGGAACCAAGGACCATTGAAAGGAATCTTGCGACATCAAGGCGATCTGGTTGCATCTTCTACTTTCATTTAATATAATACAGTGGCATGTCCCTTTCCCATAAAATCACTCTTATTTTATTGCATAACTCCTTAATCATATGCATAGGTTGACATTGAATATACTTTGCTATCTTCACTTTAGTTGGTTTGTGTTGTCTTGGACCTGATCTCACAAGAGCATCGGAGCGAAGTAGGAACAACAGAGACCTAAGGAAGTGATATAAAGGTATGTCACTCATTCCTTCTTGGTAGTAGATTCAATGACTGCAGCTTAGAGAAAGAGTCATGTCCTATCTTGTTTTGTTCTAGATCCAGGTGGATCCAGGTGGATCTAGGGAGATCTGTTAGTGTCCGCATATACCAATTTATCCTGTAACAACAACCTTGACGCATACCACGTTCGTTGTTGAAGAAAGTCGAGGTCTCTCAATTTATCAACACCGCGAAGGATGCGCTAGTCACACAACTCATAATCCAAGAACTAGAAGTAGCACTAAAGCCAGTTTGTTCCATAATTAAATGAAGGAAATCCCAAGTAACACAATCATAAACCTTTTTCAAATCCGATTTTAAAATCAACGCCTTTTGTTTTTTTGATTTGATGCTATGGATACATTCATGCGTCGTCCCTACGACATCCAGAATTTGTCTACCCTTTAAGAAACCCAATTGTTCTACTGATAGAGCCCTCAAGAGAATGGGTTTAATTTTGTTGGCGATCACTTTGGAAATTATTTTATAACAAATATTACAGAGCGCAATGGGTCTAAAATATCCAAAGTTCCGAGGAGAGTTCTCCTTAGGAATCAACGCCAGAAAATTCGAGTTTAATGACCTTTGAATCTTACCTCAGATCCTGGAGTCTTCGACTAGATCTAATAAATCATCACCAACCAAATCGAAAAAAAGAGCAAAAAAATCAACAGTCCAGTTGTTCGGGCCTGGACTTTTGTCTTTTGCAAAAAGACTTAAAATCTCCCAAATCTTCTGTTTAGTAACAGGTCTTTCTAAAAGTACATCATCTTCCTCAATCACAAAACATTGATACAGTCTGGCTAAATTGACTTGTTCCATCAGAGCCCTGGGACCATCAACAACATATAATTGTTTAAAATATCTAGAAGCCTCACCTTTGATCTCCTCCTTTCCTTTAATGGTCTAGCCATTTTCAACATCTATCTCCCAAATATGCTTCTGATTTATTCTGGCACTGGCAAACTTGTGAAAATATTTAGTATTACGGTCACCACATTTTAGCCAAGTGGCACGACTCTTTTGTTGCCAATATTCCTCTTCAGTTTTAAGAATATCGTTTCGCTCCGATTCCAAAGTTTTCAAGTGTGATTCAACAACAATGTCTAAACCATCCCTAGACATACATGAATAGCCCCAAATTATGTCCTCCTCCAGGGATTCTAGCTTGCAAATATTTTCGCGTCGATTATGTCTCACCCAAGCTTTAATTCAAAACTTTAAAGTTTTCAATTTCCAGACAATTCTGTGTTGTATGTCTAATTCCTTCAGGAAGGTCGTATCCCCCCAAATATCTTTCACAATCAAAGCAAAATTTGTCTCCACCAACCAAGTTGGATTTAACTTAAATGGATAGGCCACTTGTACCTGAGTGAAATCAAATTGCACTATCACAGGTGGATGATCATATATGAAAGGGAGCTCAACCCAAGAACGATATGGCCCAACAACAGACAATAGACTTTCCGCAACTAGAATGCGATCCAATCTTGTAGCAATACCCATGCCCCAACTTTGCCATTTCTCCAAGTAGATACCAAAACATCCGGAGCCAAGTCAACTAGCAAATGATCCTTGATTAGTTCTATAAAATAGTTTGCATGTCTATCCAGGTGTGTTGTTGACTCCCAGACTTCATCCGCACCTTTGGTAAAATTCAAATCTCCTGCAAGTATCAATTGTTTAGCAACTAACAATCCTTTTGACACCAAACAATCCCAAAATAAAAGTCTCTCATTACAAGGGCCATAAACATTAAGAAAAATGATAACTCGGTGATTTTCTAAGGATATGCTCGAAAGAAAAATGCCCCCCCACATAGTGTAGGGTACAGTGTGAACTTGTTAGGATCTCAAGTCACCAAGAGACCACCCAAGGTGCCAACCGAGTTAACAACACACACATACCAACTAAGTACAATTTTTTGCATAAATAGACGAGCCTTGTCCTCAACAACAAGTGTCTCTTGTAAAACGATAATGTCGGGTTTAACTTTAGTGATTAATCTACACATGGAGGTAGATTTCAGGGAGCCTCCCACCCCTATGACATTTAGAGAGAGAAGTATCATATTTTATCCCGTGCAAGAGATTTTAATCCTCTAAGCACCTC
This sequence comes from Picea glauca, assembly GCA_000966675.3. Taxonomy (NCBI): domain Eukaryota; kingdom Viridiplantae; phylum Streptophyta; class Pinopsida; order Pinales; family Pinaceae; genus Picea; species Picea glauca. The sequence goes on along the minus strand of JZKD02S1673918.1, from coordinate 67,754 downwards.
GGTGTCTGAAACATAAGTAGTAGTAGCATCAGGTGTAACAGGAAGGAGAGTGGATTTATTTCATGCACTCCTCGTCTTAATAGGTGAGGTCTCAAAACCTAAGCCTCCTGACCAAGCATAGCTAGACCTAGACTCCCCACTACCTTTCCCCGATTTGCAGGACAAGTCTATAGATAAGGGTGGAGAGATAACAAAGTTTCCTTGAAAAGTTACGAGGGGAACATGGTCCCCCACCTCATGAAGAAGAGGCACTAAAGTATCCAAAGTTTCCGCCAGTGTACAATCATCAGGTTCTTCCTCTCTAAAACCTGAGAGTATAGGATTTTCCTTTACCCCCTCCACAGTCTCTAATGAAATAACCTCAGAGTGTGCAAAAGAAACAGTAGTGTGGGATCCCGTCCCAATAATTTTACTTGTAATTGGGGAGGACATCCTAGAAACCTCCCGCGAAAGAGAAATAGTAGGTTTAACTGTCTTTGTCTTATCTCCCAAGTGACTAGGAACACAAGAGTCTAATTCCAAAGAGTTTGTCTTAGAGGTCGGCTCAGATAGGGAGGACTGTACATGCAAACCAATCTCTAGACATGAAGCATCCACAAATAAATTTTCCAGGGAGGTCATTGAATGAAACAAAATATGACAAAGAGTTATGAGTTTACCTGTAAGTGTTTTAGTATCCGAGAAATATGGATAGTCCTACGTTTCGAAGAAAGGAGAGTCACGACCCATGGAACTCGCAACAGGTGAATCACATATTTGAAGTTTTTGAGGAAAAAAATATTTTGACTCCTCCTCATCCACTATGCCCTGGCATGAGTTTCTTAAGTGACTAGTCCTATGACACAGTGTGCAATGAAAAGGGAGGCCCAAGTAATCTAGCCTCTGTGAGTACAACTGGTCTCTCCACTGAATCTCAAGGGTCTCCAACAACCCCGAGTGAATATCCACCTCCACTAAGATTTTGGCCAATTTTTTGTCAGGAGCACCAAGCGCTTGTTCATATACACCAATAAAGCAACCAATAGAATTTCCAATCACCATAAGAGCCTTCAAACTCTAGAAATTCAACGAGAGACCGGGTAAGAGAACCCACAAGTGTCTAAATCGAAAATAGTCATGTGCATGATCGAACGATATCTTCCATTGTTTTAACATGATACTACCACCATCATATGGCCATAGTCCCTCTAGTATCTTTTCTGCATCCTCCCGCGAATGAAAATTGAAACCAAAATAGCCGTGCGGAAGGTAAAAAACCTCCGGGACATATCCCAAAATAGGAAGCCAATGGGCCTTTACCCAGCTATAAAGTGGTGTAGTACACCTGCAATGGTATGTAAATCGCCCAACTAAAGCATTCAGAGCTAAATTAGCCGCTTCCTCCAGACCCAGGTCATCCCCTAATGTCATTTTCCTTCTCGACCGGTTAGGAGACCACGATTTCTTGGCGAAAGGTCTCCGAGAGCCCGAATTTGTAGTGTTTCTCACAGGATAACCAGTAGATTGAGTGATTCCACCAACATAACTTGGACTGGAAATACTAACCACAGATTGAACTACAGGATCAGTAGCTCTGAAACCCAGAGAACTAACAAAGGGTGGTGAAACAATGCGATGTGTAAGAGAAGGGTCTGAAAGAGGCAACAATATCAAGGGTAATAAATTCCCATTAGTGCACATTTTCGGGTGTAAATGCAATGGAGGTGGGTCGAAGAGGCCTGCCCTCTCCCAAGCCTCCTCATCAGCCACACTCATGAGTGCACTGGTGACCTCCTCCATCATCTGAGCACACTAGAAACTAAACCACCACTCCACCTAGCTCCCACAGTAAAGGCTCCTCGAGGGTGATTACCAACGTAGCCACAGGTCCAGTGTAGAGGAAAGAGTGGATAGTTAAACAATTAAGGCAATCATAAGAGGAGAAAAAGTTTTAAACGACTCTGTCAAATACAAATTAAGTGGAATGACAAGAAATAAATAAGAAATGATGCCTCCAACTAATGGCATCCATCCCCCCTAGACAAGTAGAGAAGGTGCCAAACTACCTGTAGGTTCCTCCAAATAAAAACAAACACTAAATACTGGAGGACCAACCATCATAGAAAACAAAAAGACCGTATATAAGGTCAATGGTTAAATACCACATTAAAGGAGCCAAAAACTAACTTATTAAAAGAAAATATAAAAAGTAAAATAAAGTAAGTGTTTAATATGGAGTAAAACATTGTAAAAATATAATAAAATGTGGAGAAATGAGGTGTGTGGAGATTAGAATGTGAAGGAAGGAGTGTAAAGTGTGTAGAGGTTAGGATGTGCGGGAAGTAAGGAGACTTGAAAATAGTGTTAGCGATAATTCTTGTCTTGGGCTCGAGAGCATCTAGGTCTGCAGGTTGCACAGGAAGCGCCCAAGCACAGCACGAAAGGACCTCTGTTCCGGTTACGAGTCAAGCGAGCGAGCGAAGTTTTGCTATCAGCGGCTGAGATCCATCCACAAAGAAAATCGACGATCATCAGGTTTTCGGGGCTATCAGGTTGCTCGGGATTTAGCAGGAGGGAGTTCCAATGGTTCAAAGAAGACTTGGGTCATCCAATCAAATTGGGACAGGTGGCAGCCTATCGACATATCGCAGATCAGGGTTTCGAGGAGCAGGGAGCTCTCATCTCATTATACTTGGAAGTGCCGATCAACGAAATGCCGAAAGCGCCTTTGGCACCGAGCCCAGGGTCTCGGCACCAGGTCATATCAAGCAAGCGGGTGAAAGGGGGATAACCTCTTTATAATAGTAAATAATATTTGGGCCGTCCATCTGAAGCATGCACAACACATATCTACGTCATGTCGGCGTTCGGGAGTTCACGCGGTAAGATCTCCTCATCGCTCCACTGCTCGAAACCTCGAATCCCGAAGCTACGAAAGCGCCCAGAGTCGGGCCCATGGTTTTGGCGCCTGGTCATCAAGAAGGAGGCCTGGAGGAGGGGCGTTTAGATTGTCATTTGGACACTCGGGCCCCAAAGCATTGAGCTAAATCTCAGAAGGAAGGCATTGTGATGCTCCAGATGCTGATTCGACGTGAGCTAAATCCCAGTACCTGCTGGAGATTAATGAAGAAAAGAGAGGGTGGCTCAAACCTCACCTCGCTCATTTATTGCAGAGTATGGAGGTCCCGACCGAAAGTCTGCCCGGGAGGGTCCCCTGTACCATTTCTCCTCAGGGAAGCCACGTCGAGTCTTCAATTCACCAGAAGAACCTGCACACGCCAAGTCAACATTCAAAGGGTTCAGCTACCTCTGGTGCGGGCCATGCCGAATTAAGGTAGCGTATGACAGAGCAATGCAGGCCATATTTGATTGAGGTGACGCCATCCATTGAAAGTTCTGAGATGCATCTACTGGGCGAAAGGAAGGGAAGAGTATATGTAGGAATTTTTGCCATTTTGTAATGATCGATGGTTGAGCAGAGCTCCCTACTGTAATGTTTTAACAGTTATTCTAGCTTTCAGCTTATGCATCTGTATATGAGATTTCTTGTTTTATGACAGATAGTTCTTCTTACTCCGTCTGATTTTCATCTCATGCTAAGAGGGTTCGTGAACGACTGACTCGTGCGAATTATTGCAGTTCTGTTATGATAAAGGATTTATTATTACATATTTGTGTCCTCTGGCTTTGCGTTTGAATGTAAGCCCATCTTGTGTTTAAATGCCTTCTTCTACAGTCTGTTAAAAACCTGTTGTTTGTAACAGACCTCCTCTTTTCTCCTGTGTAAGTCTTCCTCCTGTTCACCCTTTACTACAGCTCACTGTCTGAAATTTACGCAAGACCTCACTTGCTCATGCATACCTTGCCTGGTTTCAGAGTTGGAACACTATCGTTTTGATTTTACCTCCATTCGATCACCCCTTTATAAACAAATCGTGACATGAACTGATGGGCGTCGGGCTCTGCTCCTGCTAGCAATCCAGGAGTGACTTCTAACGCTAACATTTCTGGTGTCGGGGACGAAGTTGAAGATTTTCCCTGGGCAGAACGACATTGAGCCTCTAATTCTGAAGGTGCATCAGACATTAGAGCCCTTAAAGATTGCTACTTTTCACCTGGCGACTCCACTGTGGCGACTCCATTGTTTCCACATCACTGTTTCAGCTGTGACTACTATTAGCACACCCGAAAGCTGACCCTAAGGAGATTTCTCAAGAAGGCTTCAGCAACTGCTTTCTCAGCCTGAGAAGCTTCCTGGGGTAACGACAATGTTAAGATCTGGACTTTGATGGTGAACAAGGACCAGACACACTTGAATCTGTGCATATTTCACCTGGCGAATCCATGATTCGAGGATCGATTGGTGACTCCACTGGTTCGATATGGAGAAAATTCTGGCTCAAAGGTTTGCTTTCTGTGACTTTTCTCAAATAGTTAGTTTTCCTAATGCACTTCCTGATAGAGACATCTGGGAAGATTTCCTCCCCGAATTTCATGCAAAGAGTTGGGATGTACCAGCTGAGCATTTACTGGACTTCCATGAAGCTATTCACCGACATAATATCACGCATGAGGATGTCCAGATTAATCTCTTCATGTATTCATTGAAGGGAGCTGCTCTTGAGTGGTGTCGATCTCTTCCCGCTGCGAGCATCCGCTCTTTAATAGGTTTTCATACAACTTTCAATTCTTTTTGTAAAGATTACTATCCAGCTGATTGTTTGTATGAAAATTGTTGTGAAGAATTTTCTTTTCTTCGTGAAGTCCTTACTGTGGAGGAAAGCATCTGCTGTAAAAAAATTGAGGTGTTGAATGATATGAGTGGTGTTTGCTTGAGAATGGAAGCATCTGACATCATATCGGATGTGTATGTTCTTTTATATTTTCATAAAGATCAACACACCTCTTGTGGAGATTATGAGTTTGCAGAGAAGATGTGGTCCATGGTAGATGTCTCACCTGAGTATCGGGTTGAAGCAGATATTCCTAGCAGCCCTGCTTCTGAGGACAGAGGCCTTCCTGTTTTTAAAGAAGAAATTATTGTGGAAGCGGTTTCCTCTCTTTTTCTCTAGGGGGTTTCTCATGATATATGTTTACCTGGGATTAAAGAGAAAGAGATTACGTGTGAGCAGCCAGAACCAGTAGGTCCCACTATCCCTAAACGGAAATTTTTGATGGGATCACTGTTCTGGAGGAGGATCATATCAATGAAGGACAACCCCTTTTTGATATATATTATAGTGATGATGAGAAGAAAGCTTATCCTACTTTTGATCACTATAGAGATACTGAAGAGCCAGTCAGAAAACACAACCACCCCATGGTCCCTATTTATGATGAATATGAATCGGACCTAGGGGAGACCGAACCAGAGGAGCAGAATATTTCCTGTCCAGAGCCAGTCAACGAGCAGCCACCGCCCAAGAGCAGCGAGCCTACGTCAGTTGTCCACCATCAACCTGTGCTTATTAGAGATATTCAGCCACAGGTGAACAGTTGTGTAGCAGAGGAGGGTGTCTGTCACCCATTTTCTGGAATTTGCCACTCATTCTATGACCCTGTCTGCAAGTACATGGAGTGGCATTTCCCCTATGCCTTGGAGCCGCCCTATTTCATCTCAACTCCAGCCTGTAAGGAGTATTTGAATAGTGTAACCGCTCTGCTTTCATGGTTACACCATCCACTATTTGTGATCACTGATAGAAGGCAAGAGCTTCCCTTCAGGAAGTTACTTGATTGGCTGTGGTGGAAGTCTGCTTTCACCTAGCCCCATGTAAAGTGTTTTATTAGTTTAGGACTGTATATAAATAAGCTCCTTTGAGCATGTAGCTTTGCTTGCTTTGCTTTACTTTTCGGCCTATATTTTCAAAAGCGGGTGTTTTGAGCTTGACTCCATAGCCCAACAGCAAGGCACTGAAGTTGCGGAATGAGTTCTTAGAGCATCACAGGGACGAATCTATCCCCCATGGAGCCTAATGTTAGCGATAATTCTTGTCTTGGGCTCGAAAGCATCCAGGTTTGTAGGTTGCGCAGGAAGCGCCCAAGAACAACGTGAAAGGACCTATGTTCCGGTTACAAGTCAAGCGAGCGGGCGAAGTTTTGCTGTCAGCGGCCGAGATCCATCCATAAAGCAAATCAACGGTCATCGGGTTTTCGGGGATGTCAGGTTGCCCGGGATTTAGCAGGAGGGAGCTCCAATGGTTCAAAGCAGACTTGGTTCATCCAATCAAATTGGGACAGGTGGCAGCCTGTCGACATATCGTGGATCGGGGTTTCGGGGAGCAGGGAGCTCTCAGCTCATTACACTTGGAAGTGCCAATCAGCGAAACACCGAAAGCGCCTTTAGCGCCGAGCCCAGGGTCTCGGCACCAGGTCATATCAAGCGAGTGGGTGAAAGGGGTAAAACCTCTTTATAATAGTAAATAATATCTAGGCCGTCCATCTGAAGGAAGTGCGACACGTATGTATGTCATGTCGATGTTCGGGAGTTCGCGCGGTAAGATATCCTTATCGCTCCACCGCTTGAAACCCCGACTCCCGAAGCTCCGAAAGCACCCAGAGTCAGGCCCATGGTTTTGGCGCCTGGTCATCAAGAAGGAGGCCTGGAGGAGGGGCGTTTATGATTGTCATTTGGCCACTCGGGCCCCGAAGCGTCAAGCTAAATCTCAAAAGGAAGGCATTGTGATGCTCCAGATGTCGATTCGACGTGAGCTAAATCCTAGTACCTGTTGGAGATTAATGAAGAAAAGAGAGGGTGGCTCAAACCTCACCTCGCTCATTTATTGCAGAGTATGGAGGTCCCGACCGAAAGTCTGCCCGAGAGGGTCCCCTGTACCATTTCTCCTCAGGGAAGCCACGCCGAGTCTTCAATTCTCCAGAAGAACCTGCACACGCCAAGTCAACATTCAAAGGGTTCAACTACCTTTGGCGCGGACCATGCCGAATTAAGGTAGCGTATGACAGAGCAATGCAGGCCAGATTTGATTGAGGCAACACCATCCATTGAAATTTCTGAGATGCATCTACTGGGCGAAAGGAAGGGAAGAGTATATGTAGGCATTTTTGCCATTTTGTAATGATCGATGGTTGAGCAGAGCTCCCTACTGTAATGTTTTAACAGCTATTCTAGCTTTCATCTTATGCATCTGTATATGAGATTTCTTGTTTTATGACAGACAGTTCTTCTTACTCTGTCTAATTTTCATCTCATGCTAAGAGGGTTCGTGAACGACTAACTCGTGTGAATTATTGCAGTTCTGTTATGATAAAGGATTTATTATTACATAATTGTGTCCTCTGGCTTTGCGTTTGAATGTAAGCTGATCTTGTGTTTAAATGCCTTCTTCTACAGTCTTTTAAAAACCTGTTGTTTATAACAGACCTCCACTTTTCTCTTGTATAAGTCTTCCGCCTGTTCACCCTTTACTACAGCTCACTGTCTGAAATTTACGCAAGATCTCACTTGCTCATGCATACCTCGCCTGGTTTCAGAGTTGGAACACTATCGTTTTGAGTTTACCTCCATTCGATCACCCCTTTATAAACAAATCGTGACATGAACTGATGGGCGTCGGGCTCTGCTCCTGCTAGCAATCCAGGAGTGACTTCTGACGCTAACAAATAGGAGTAATGAAATGGAACCAACTGCTCTCAGGCGAGACAACACCTGGAGGCCATCAAAGGAAAAGCCACACTTCATTTTATTAAATCAATGAGGAGTACAATATATATGATGATATTCGGTTTAGACGGTTGGAACCAACCTCAACTAAATCCTAAATAAACACCGCAACTAATCTCCATTATTTCTAAGTCTCCCATTTAATGAAGAAATGGATTGTCTACAATACAAATGCCTAACATAAGTAACATGCATGTTGGTCGGAGTCTCATCTAGGCTTACAAATTGACTCTAACAATTTCATTTTGACCTTTCTTGCTGTCAGATAGTGATGTAGATGGAGCTTCTTCCTTGGATTGATGCTCCAAATATGTTTCATCTTGACTCTGTTATGCTTCAATGTCCTCTTGGCTTTGTTTTTCTTCATTTTGGAACTTGGCAACTGACTATTGTTCTTTGTCCTCAACACTTCTGCAGGTTCTTGGAAGCGTTTTTCTTTAATACTTGCAAATTCTTCCAACTTCTCATAAGTGGGTTCCTTCCCTTTCTGGATGTAATCATCAATGTCTTTCTCAATGGACTGTTGCAACATCAATTCATAATAATACTTGATTTCTTCTGGTCTCCACACCATAAAAATTGACTCAATATTTTCTTATCAATATCTTTATTTTCTTCCATGTTTTCTGCATAATCATTCACTATTGAAATTGAACTTTTGTCTTGTAAACCTACACACTCAAAGACATTGTTACAATCATATGAAAATTCATAGGAAGAACCATACTGGTTCTTTTCATTTTTCTCTTCCAAGAGAGCTTTCCTTTTTTCGTCTTTCTTCCTTGCCTCTGATGTCACATAATAATCTTCATTTTCAGCTTCAACTGCTATCACAACTGGTTGTTTCATGTCTTCAACCTCTTTATCGGGCTCTATCAAATTGTCTTTCACTTGGTTTGTGTATGCAAATGAGATTTTATTCTCACCAAGCAATAGCTCATCAATAAGATGTTTCTCATGCAACAAAATTTACCACTCTTCATGAGATGAATAGTTTTCATCAAATTTGACTAAATTTACCAAATATTCACACATGTGTTCATCAACAGTTACACATTCATTTCCATCATCAATCTCATTTAAATTCACTGAATCACTAAATACTGTTTCATAGGGAATTTGCTTACTATGACATGCGACTTTACTGTCAGAGACACTTTCTTCATTAAAATCGTTGCAATTTAAATGCTACCATTTTCAATCGCTATTTGAGTTACAAAGTTTTCAACACTATCATAATTTTCAACAACAATGTCGTCATGAACTTCAACATTCTCACTCCACTTCTTCATTTCAAGAATATCCCAAAATATTTTTGCACTAGGTATTTCACCAAATTCACGCAAAATACTAGACAAAATGTTTTCATCCACAGCTGAGATGATAACTTGTAATGCTATTGCACCTCTTCTCTTATCATATAAATTGACACAACCTTCATTATCATAATGCAATAAATTTACTAACCATAGTAATTTTTTCATTTAAGTTGCCCAAGGTTCATAATTTACACCTGAGAAGAATGGAAAATTTGGAATCAATATTTTATATACTTCATCAAATTATTCATTGATTTCTTCATGGTCTTCATTGATCTGGTCCAACACTGCATTCTGATCCTCAAGCATGGGTTCTTCATCTGCAAATAGAAACACATCATATTGATCTACAAAATATAATGACTCTACCTGTTGATTCTTTCTCCTCATTTGTTTTAGCTCTCTCCGGAGCTGTCTAATTTTCCTTTGCTTGCCGATGGTGCATTATCCTTTTGTCTTCTTCCTTCTCTTTCTTAGATTGGAGGTTGTGTGAATCCAACAAAATGGGCATGTAAACCTCACTTCGCTATAACACCTCCATACAGCGGACCAAGCGCTTCCTCTAACAACAAACCGTTTCCCTTTGTCTGCACCATGATAAGTACATGAACTGTGTTTGCATATTCATTCTGTTGTAGAGCTTAGCAATAAATTAGAGTTCTCATGTCAAACCATGTACACACTCTGCAATCTACTCAGGTCTACCAGTAGATAAAGATCATAGACCTACTTGTCTATTTTTTCGATGAGGGGGCTACGGTAACTCTTTTATCTTGGGCGCATTATCACTCCAAAGGTTTCTTAAAGGAATACACGTCACTTAATTGCAAAGTGTCAATTTCTATGATAAGAGAAGAGGTGCCATAACATTACAACTTATTATATCAGTAGTGGATGAAAACATTTTGTCTAGTATTTTGCGTGAATTTGGTGAAATACCTAGTGCAAAAATATTTTGGGATATTCTTGAAATGAAGAAGTGGAGTGAGAATGTTGAAGTTCATGATGACATTCTTGTTGAAAATGATGATAGTGTTGAAATATTTGTAACTAAAATAGCGACTGAAAATGGTAGCATTGAAATTGCAATGATTAATGAAGAAAGTGTCTCTGATAGTAAAGTGAGAAATGTATTGAGTGGGCATCATGTGTGTTAGTATTGATACCAACATTATATTATTATAATATGCATTTCAAATAATCTGGCAGTTGCTACTATAATACTTTACATGTCTGCGGCTTCACACCAATGCTCATGGCGCTATCACACAGCTTACACACGCGGTGGATATCTTCAGTCGAGTTATACGATGTCGCATACAAAAACAAATTATTGAAGCGACAATGTTGTTGTAAATGAAAATCAATGGATGCACCAACAAATAATTCAAAGCAAACGATAGCAGCATTGGCTTTTCTTCACCGACAACAACGATATCTTTACTTTGCACAGATCAAGATCTCATCCTCCTCTCACCACCGACAATCGATTCTCTATACAAACTAGCACAACAATAGTAGTGATCACATCTCTCCTTAGCGCACAGACTCATGTCAATGGCTCTTCCTTTTTCAAGTTTCAAACAATAATGAATTCTCGCGTAGATTTATTCAAAAGAACTATTTCTTCAAAAGAACTATAACCTTCAACAGGGTGTGCTTGCAAGGGAACATAGAAAACCTCTCTTCAATTACACAACAAAAGTGTCCATCATTAACATAAAACTCAACACATTCTTATAGCTTAGGGTTGCTTCTTGCAACGCGCGCTCACTCAACCAACGACTATACCAAAAATATTCGTTGGCTCACTTATCAATTCCGATGCATATTCACTACTTCCATATCTCTCAAGACACCTTCAGGCCGACCCACACAGACAGAAAAAATTGATGCAACTTAGGGTTTTAGTTTGACAACAGTACGAATGGCTATAAAAAAAAAAGATCAATCAACATACTACATATCAATTTGGGATGCTGACTATTCCAAGAGTCGTGCTTCATTCATGATCCTTTCTTCAGATTGTCATTCATCCAATGTACATGTCGGGTTCATTCTCGATCGCTTCTCCCTCACCCATATTAACACTAATATCAACACCCAGATTGACACTCACTTCATATTCCTCGTTTTGGTTGGTGGCATGATCGACAAGATCTCTCTTGTTTTATGCATTTTTAAACAACAATAAACCAAATCATGTAGCCTTTCTTGTTTTATCTCCACTTCGGCAACAAAAACGTAAACACGTGCGCTCAACGGAAAGACAAATGGCTAAATGCATTAATGGAAGATTTATAAATTACTCTAGGAACATTGAATGCAGGATTGGATATCTTCATAAGTTCAAACAAACTTGAAAAAATATAACCAGGGGCATTCCAACTATACATTCCAATTCCAGTCGATGGATTGTAACATATAATTTGTTGCAGGAAAGACCAATAATTTGTCATACAAATTTCATAATGCAGTAACAGTCGACTTCATACCAGAAATTTCTGTAGTCATTGAAGGATTTACCAGCGGTCAAGATGAGCCAATCGATCGATTCAAAGACAGTTGCTCCACAAATTGCATCGATAATTTCTTGTGAAAACACATAATTCTTCTCCATGCTTTCCGCCCCAGTTATTGTCCTTTATATTAAAGATTCCAACATTGGCTTGGTCACCATCGGTTTCAAATCAATCCTCCACTGGTTACTTCATCACTCTCAATCAAGCTCTGGGATAGTCTGGTTCCCTCTATATAGGCCTTCTTCTTTTCAGTATATTTCTAGTATTATCTCTTTGTGTTTTGAAATCCCCACACATTGCGTTCTTGTAACACCTCCATATTTCATTACTTCCCGTTATCCCATTCAATCATGAACATTTTTATTATGAATGCTCAATTCCATCATATCATAAACATTCTATGATAAACCACCAGGCTTGTAAGGGCTGGGAGTTTTACTGCACATAGATAAATGGAAAACGCGACTTGAAGGAAAAGGTATAAAAAAAAATACAGTAAAATCGAGACTGCTCTGCGTTAATTTGGAAAGCGATAGGTCAAATCCTTCCAATTCTGGTTCTAAGTTCGTCACCTTCACCAGATGCAACCACCACCAGAACTCGGCCTCCGCAGCTTCACGCCCTTCAATTTATGATGGCCCCTCAAGGCTCGACAAATATGGGCACGTCTCCCGTGGCTCCTCTCCGCAAATCTTTGCAGTGGATCAATGCCTTCTTCCGCACCAGGTACAAAAGACCACCAGACCGGTGGCCCTCAACTCAAAAAAACGTGACTAAAATGCTCAACATGACAACGTTCTTACCCAATGATCTCAACAACATAAGCAACGACTCCTCCAGATCAAAAAATCCAATACACATTCACCATAATGCATCTACCGCTCCTATCCTCATGGATCTCCAACCGAAGCCGATGTAACAAACATATAGCCCTTGTGAGCAACGTGTCCTTTCTTTCTGCAACAAAATTCTATCCGAATAACAAGTAGAAAATGCCACCTCTCAATCAAAGAATGTTGGAGTCAGGCACAACTTCCTTCCTCTGATACCAACTTGAAAATAGGAGTAATGAAATGGAACCGGATGCTCTCAGGTGAGAAAACACCTGGAGGACATCAAAGGCAAAGCCACATTGCATTTTATTAAATTAATGAGGAGTACAATATATAGGATGATATTCAGTTTAGATGGTTGGAACCAACCTCAACTAAATCCTAAATAAACACCGCAACTAATTTCCATTATTTCTAAATAGGAGTGTAGAGCTCTCCACACATGAGATGATCCTTTGGCACAACCTTGAAAATTAATAAGTATGGAGAGTTAGTGGTGCAAGCTCTGCACATAATGAGTTGTGTGGAGGTTAGGATGTGAGGGAAGGAGCCTAAAGTGTTGGAGGTTGAGAAGGAGTGTAAAGTGTCCAAGGTTAGGATGTGCATGAAGTAAGAAGTGTAGAGGTAGATGATCCTTCTGCACAACCTTGAAAATGACTAAGTATGGAGAGTTACAATGAGAGCAAGGAAAATGACCAAGTATGGGGTATGGAGAGTAATAAAAATGACTAAGTATGAGACAATAGTATAAAGAGGAGTGAGACCATTTAGCAGAAAACTTACTAAGTGTTCAATGTGGAGTAAAACTTAGTAAAAATATAATAAAATGTGGAGAAATTAGTTGTGTCGAGGTATGGTTGTGTGGAGGTTAGGATGTGCATGAAGGAGTGTAAAGTGTGTGGAGGTTAGGATGTGCGTGAAGTAAGGAGTGTGGAGTTCTTGACACAAGAGATGATCCTTCCACACAACTTTGAAAATGACTAAGTACATGATTTTATCTATCTCAATATTATTCAAGTTTGGTCTCAAATTAATTCCATCTCATATATTTCTAAATACAAAATGATTTCATAAAATCTGAAATCATTTTACATATATCCTCTACTAAGTTAAAATTTGTTTTATATATCTAAAATTTGAAAGTTTTGAAATTTATTCTACAACATAATACCCCTTTCTTTCTATATAAATAATGTTTTTTTAAATTTTACAATTAAACCATTTTCATTTTTAGTTAGATATGGCCTAGAAGTTGAAATCAAGTAACCATCACAAAATTATCAATTAATTTTGAAATATAAGTTACTTAGTTTAATTTGAAAAATGGTAGGATGAATGGTACATTAAAAAAAAAAGCTTTGAAATAACTCTAAAATATAAGTTATGGAGTTTAATTTGAAAAATGATAGGATGGGTGGTATAGTTGATGTTCCTAAATTATAGAGTTTAATTTATTTCTATATGACACTTGACCATGCATTTAAAAAATAATATTAATATCATCCCATCTCCATCCCAATATGCTAAAGGAGGGTATGGCCATTTCATAATTAAATAAATACTATTTCAAATGATATGGACGATATAATGTGGCACATAGAAGACTCTACTAAATCTACGCCATTAAAGTCTATGTGTCGCGTTGTATTAAGTTGTCAAGGTTGCATGAAGTAATTTTCTCAATCTCAAGAAGGTCGTGGTCGCTTCTGCAAAAAATGATTTAAATTTTTAAAAAATGTACAAAAATTTAATAGAAAAATGTTAAACATTGAAAACACCATAAAATTATGGTCAACCAGTTAACTAATAAACAGTGAATGTGCAAACTCATTGCTATAGTCTCCTCCACAAGAACTAATGAAAGAATATTTTTAAGATTTAAACTGATTTTACTAATTCTTATAATGCTAATTAAAAATATTTGACAACAATTCTATAAATAATACTAATTAAAAATTTTATTTAATTTCTATAAAATATATTGTAAAACATAATATTATATATAATATAAATTGAATATCGTATAATATAGGTTAAATTTTCTCGAAATCTATAAATTTACTCTTAACATTTTTATGAAATTTAAAATTTAACATTTAATGTGGAGTATAAATCTTCTTACAACATTTCCTTGCACCTAAAATAATTGCTCACATTAATATTAATATATGTGTTATTATCATGCAAGGAATATAATAATTGCCCCTACTTGGTAGTCCATCCAAGGCAATTTTTCCACTTCCTATACTTTTAATATGATGTATTTTTGGCAGTAGAGTGGCCACCCATGAATGTCAAGGTTCTGTGTGGTTCTTGTACACCAATGGCAATACTCATTTTTACCTTATCAAAATACATATAAAATAAATTTTAAAATCACCACCTAAGTAATAATGTTTATTTAATTTTCAAATTGACATGGAAGTGAAAAAATTGTCATTTTCCACATATACATTTATAATTGAGATACAATATATTTTAAAGTCTAAATTATAACTTGATCAGTGCTTCCATCCCACATCTAGAAGGGAAAGTATATCAACCATGGAGGTTAATATAGGAGCTCCAAGTAAACAAATATTAATGGAGCAAAAAGGTTTGATACCACCAAACTTGATCGGTGCTTAGATGTGACAAGGGAAAATAGATCAATAGTGTAGGTGGAGGTATATATCGGAGCTCGAAGTGAATGGATATTAATGGAGAAAAAAAGGCCGGATGCCACCACCTTTAGTATGTGCCATTTTCCTATTCAAATAATATTTCAAACCCACTTTCCAAAGCTCCAATACCTATCAAGCTTATTTCTTCTAGTAATTTCAGACTAAAGCAAAGCCCAGGAAAAGTGAAGTTCTTTGGCTCTGAAATGATCACAACCATTGATTTCATTTATAAAAAATCCACTTTGATCATTTTGGTTTGGAGCCAAAGCACTTCACCTATTTAGTCCAAAATTACCAAAGTCGTTGAGTTTGATTTGGTTGGAGGAACTTGAGCCTTTGAAATCAACACACAATTTTCTATTGATTATTCATTAATTCTAGTAGGATTCATAAATTTTGATGGGATTTGTTGTGTGCTTAATTATTATTATTTATTTTTTTTAATTAAATGTGGTGGGTGGATTTAAATTTTATAATGTGTGGACAACAATATTATTTCTAAGAGGCTTGCATTAAGGCTGCATTGTTTTATTAAGGCTATGCGAGTCTAGTTCTAAAGTACCAAAGCTAGTATAATAGCAGAAAATAAAAATATTGAAGAGAATAACAATGAAATAACAAAATATATGAAACCACAACACCAAAATAATACCTTTATTGATAGGAAATAATGTTCACTTGCCTCTTCAAGGGGGAAACCCCCAACAAATGAGCGTTCGATTACAATAATTCTCAAGAAAAAAACTTCTCATTCCCTCGACTCCTATTTATACTAAATCTATCTACCAAAAGAACAATCTAGAGGAAGATCTTCTAGAAGTGGGAGCTTTTATTAGGTCTTCTTACATTTGACTTATTATTCCTTATTACTAGGCCTTATTAATATTGGCCTTTATTACATGGAAAATATATTATTCTACCTACATGAGGGGTTAGGGAGGTTAGGTCCCTAACATTCCCTCCCCCTTAAAAACAACCTTGTACTCAAGGATTGAGATGAGGAAATTGTTGCAGAATGGTAGTTGGCTCCCAGGTGGCATCTGTTAGAGTTGTATCTTTCCACTGTACTAACACTTCCTTGATAGTGCACTGATGGAGACGACACTCACGCTGGTCCAATACTACTTGTGGCTACAACCAGATGGACCCTTCTTCATCCAACTCAAGAAGATTGGTTTGAGTTTGGCACTTAGTTCCAATTTCCTTCTTTAAGTAGGAGACATGAAAAACAAGATGGATATTAGAATGACTGGGAAAAGATAACGGATATGACACCTATCCCACACACTTGATAAATGTATAAGAACCGTAAAATTTGGGCTCCAATTTCTGACAATGGTCAGCCTTGAGTGAATTTTTCTTATAAGGCTACAGTCGAAGAAACACTTGGTCCCCTTTAGAAAATTGACGTTTTGAGTGACCTTGATCTTCTTGTTGCTTCATGCGATTCTGAGCCATGACCAAATTCTCTTTGAGGGTATGGAGAATAGACTCTTGAACTGTAAGAGTTTGGTCAACCGCCTAGAACTTCAAGACAATGAGCATGTATGAGAGAAGTGAAGGTGACTTTTCCATATACTTCTTCAAAAGGAGTCATGCGAGTAGTTGTATGGTAAGAAGTATTGTACTGCCATTCATCTAGGGGTAACAATTGAGCCCACTAAGTTTTCCTCTCATATGAAGAACACCTCAAATATGTTTCCAAACACTTATCGACAACTTCAGTTTGACTAT
Organism: Picea glauca; assembly: GCA_000966675.3. Lineage (NCBI taxonomy): Eukaryota > Viridiplantae > Streptophyta > Pinopsida > Pinales > Pinaceae > Picea > Picea glauca. The sequence goes on along the minus strand of JZKD02S1673918.1, from coordinate 51,023 downwards.
CAGTCTGAGGATGATAGGTTGTGTTGAGATGCAATTTGGTGCCCTGTAGCTTGAACAATTCTTGCCAAAAATTGCTGGTCAAAGTGGGATCTCGGTTAGAGACAATGGAATGAGGCATGCCATGAAGCTTGAAGATATGATCCATGAAAAGTTGAGCCACTATGGATGCAATGAATGGGTGTTGAAGAGCACACAAATGAACATATTTGGAAATACGATCAACGATCACCATGATGATGGATTTATTGTCCGATTTAGGAAATCCAACAACGAAATCCATAGAAATATCCCTCCAAATAGTGGGTGGAATTGGAAGTGGTTGCAGTGTGCCAGGGGCTTTGATTGTTTCTCTCTTATTTAATTGACATACATTATGCCACAAAGGTGTGGACGTCTTCCTTCATGCTAGGAGTCTGGAAAAGAACATAATAAGAATATACATTTCTCCTGCTCAGGGATTTTAATATCCACATAAAATAACTAGATTATAATGGTATTAAATGAATTTAAATACTCAGTCACTGAACGAAAAATCACTCATTCTTACAAGATATAATTTCTTTATGAGAAACAACATGTTTACCAAGGATTTTGACTGGTACAAGCTTCCCAAATTGTCCCACATTTTCTTGGTCAAATCTTCCCCTGAGACATTCAGAAGCACCTTATCTGCAAGACATAGTCGAATCATACTCCTTTCTCTTCTCTTGAGTTTCTCCCATTCTTCTATCGACGCACCTTTCAGCATGGTACCTGGACAAACCGATGTCCATTGTTCTCGATCTATAAGGAGATCCTCAAATTTAATTTTCCAAAGCTCAAAATTATGGCCATTGAATTTTTCAATCTATATTCTCGAACTGCTCACCATTCTTTAACATAATCTTTAGCACAATCGTTAAATATTTCTAACTTATGACTCTTATTGAACCTAGAGTTTAGCTCAGATCCAAGTTGTTAAACCAATATATGATACCACATGTTAGGAAATGAGACACACTTTCATGCTAAACCTAGTAGAAGAGAGGAAGCAAGATTTAATTAAGAAAGTAAATGACACAACAAGCACATAGTACACATAGATTTTACCCCATAAACCCAAACTGGGAAAAACATCATTCCTTGAGCGCTCTGCTCCATGTTGTCTTATTCATTCAGAATAAAAGGTTAGATGCATAACCTTGGTCCACACCTAAGACACAATCGACATCATACCCTCTTTCTTACACAAGAACAACCTTATGAACAATTCAACGTACATCTACATGACCAACAACCTCTATGATTATTGATTCATTAAATTCATTAGCCTTTATGGCCTTACAACACACCTTCTTTATAGGCTTTACAACAAGAAAAACCATAAAGAAATGGCGCCAAAAAATTGATACATATCCATGCAAATCATTGGATACAAATCCCATGAATCTCAGGATTATGTTACAGTCGAATACCAAGTCAGGTTACCATCAAATACCAGTCGGCCTTCATTTTTTCTTCAATCGGTCGACACACGCCTGCATGTTGACCTCTTGTTGGTTGAACTCTTCAACTTATTGTAAATTCCTTTACCATGTCAAACCACCTCGACCTTCGACTTTGACTTTACATGATCAACTAACCTCGACCTTCGACTTGCTATCAATCCACCTCAACTTTGTCTTTACCCAGTCAACTAACCTCGGCCTTCGACTTGCTATCAATCCACCTCGACTTTGTCTTTACCCGGTCAAACCACCTTGACCTTTGACTTCGACTGTTAGTCGATCCACCTTGAATTTCACTGCAAATAATGTAACAACCCAACAAATCATTCAATCTAATACCTTAGATAGGGCCATGTCGACTTGAAGAAATAAGGGCCATTTTCAAATATCCATTCCTTGTCTTCTAGATTGTGGAAAATCATTGTGAAGAAACCCCTGGAGCCCAACTAGAAGTCAAAATGGCCTTTAGGCTTCCACCAAGGTTTGATCCATTTAATAATATCTCTCCTTGAGGGCCATCAGCCCTATTTTTTTTTTCGATAAAGCACATGTTCTCTCATGTATTGGGTTTTCTCTCCCTCCCTCACTGATCTAACCACATACATGTGTGTTATTGGAGCTTATGGAAGGCACTTCCCCGACTCCTAGGATCAAGCCACCTTTAGATGGGATGGCTTAGATTCAATTTCCATTTCTTTTCCTTTGCCTGATTCCACATGAGAGGCTTGAACTTGAAACTGTGGCAATTGTTCAAAGGTAGGCCTCGACCCACTCCCACCACCCATTTTCAGTTGCAACCACATCTTTGTAGGAGGGGGATCATGCCCCCTCACTTGCACGTTCCATGGCATCGAATAGGCCAACACACTCGAGGTATTGACAACACTGGTTTTTTAGAGATCTGAAGTTTGCAACTAATCTAGATCTTGGATTGCATCAAAACCCTACTAGAGATCCCCTTAACATCACTCTCACCTGCTTATGAAAAACTAAAATTTATTATTGTAAATTGAAAATTCAATTAAAAATAGATGTAAAAATATAAAAAATTGTTATTTCTAATTTGTAAGAAGTTATATAAAATAAATTCTTTATCATCAATATAAACAAGGTACACGAGGATGCAAGTTTCAGGTACATAACCATCATTGTATTTTTAAAGATTGTAATAAATATAAAACTCATACTCGATATCAGAACTCTGAATTTTTTTTTCGAAAAGTTTTGAAATGCTCTGATTTAAATAGGAACACAACACGTATACTAAACGTGGTTTGGTGGTGTCAAAGTTTTTTCTTCCATTAACCTTCATTCACTTAGAACTCCAATATTAACCTCCATAGTTGATCTACTTTCCCTTCTAACCATCCAATCGATCAATTTATAATTTAATATTCAAAATAAATCTCACCTAAATCCGTTAATCCTTTAAAATATTGCATAAGATTTTGCTATTAGAACACCACCTCTCAACATAGAAGGGAATTTAAAACATCGACTTCCCCAAGTTACCACATAGTGCACCAACCAAATAGAGAAATACTCTCCAAATCCTAAAATCACTCACTTATTGCTAAAGTCCAAATACAACAAATGTCAGACCAATGGTCAAATGGTTACGGATTTTTATATGCGGTAAAATGAGTAATCTATTGCATCTACGGTAAAGTGAGAAAGCTAATGTCTCTGGACCTTTATTTTCGCTTTTATTCATGAAAATTTACCTCATAATTCAATGTCAAAATTTTCTTATGGGAAACAAAATATCATCCCTGGTTAGTTGTTCCAAATTATCATGCATGTGTTTTTTACTTTTTCCAAGAATTTTTTTTTCTCAAATTTATATAAGGTATAAATTCTTTTACAATTACTTGTATCATGCTGTAAAAAAAAACATAATCAATGCTAGCCCATGCTAGCCAATACAAACAATCCCAAAAGTCTATAAGAAGAAATAGTCAAGTCGATAGCCGATCTAGCAAGAGGAGAACTTTGAAAGAGAAAATAGACAAAATTTCAAAAGCTGCCAATAAACTGCTAGTAAAGGGCATTTATGGCTTGAAGATATTAATTTTGGTGATGGGAATCTCTATTCCATTATCACAATGATAAACCGAGAGTCTCCCATCCACTTCACTTAGTGCCCTTTTTGATAGAGCGTCTGCCTCTGTATTGTGGTATCTAGGAATATGATGGAAGTTAATGTCGGTGAAGAAGTTGGACAGCTCCAATGTTTGATGCTTCCATCCTTCAATGTGGACAGATTGAAGATTGCAATTATGGTTAATCCATTCAATAATTACTCTCGAGTCTCCGAGAACCAATAGGTGGTTTAAAGACCAGCTAGAGGCAAGGAAGAGAGATGCCCACAAGCCCATGAGCTCAGCTTTGGTGTTAGATCCCGCACCACAGTTTAGGAACCATTTGGTGATCCTAGATAGATGAGACTTGAAAGTGCCCCAGCCCTGCAACAAAGACCGCTTGATAGTGCTGCGCCATCAAAACATATTAAAGTGGAACCAGACGCCAACGAGTAATCACAATATTTAAAATGTAAGTCTTTAACAGTGGTCGACTGCCATTGAAAGGTGGATAATATTTTGTGAAGGACCGCAAGATAGGAGGGAGGCCGTCCCTCAAAGAGAAGCAGGTTACGCTCAATCCAGGTCTACCAAACTACATGAGCAATCAATGGGTGCGGGGCCGATCTGTCCGATAGCCAAGATGAGAGGCAATCGAAGAAGGAGACGCCATTCCAGGCCAGCTGTAGAGAGAAATGTTGTGATAATAGGTTCCAGATATTAATTGAGAAAGTACAGTGAATTAGAAGGTGATGTAAGTCTTCTGTGGCTTGTTTTCAAAGGGGGCAAATTCCGGGCCCCTGCTAGCCACGCCTACGGAGAGCCTCCGAAGTGAGCACCCTGTCCTTTACACATAGCCAAAAGAATAATTGAAGCTTGAGTGGTAAAGACCACTTCCAAATCTGTTGAAGCCACGGTGTATCTGCATCGAAGGCTTGTGGCTAAAGGAGGGCCTCATATGCATTTTTTACTGTGAGGATGCCTGAGGCATCAACTCAGACCCACAGGAGAGTGTCACGTGTGTTCCTGAGAGAGATACCCGCCGATTTTAAATCTGAGGTAAAGGCGTCCCATTCCAAGGCCAATGGACCCCGGAGCTGTAGTGTACTACTATGAAGCTAGAGGTCGGGGAGGTGGAGGGCGCAAGCGGCCACTCTCATCTAAGCCAGGTATCAGAAATTTTGAGCAGAGAGCTGTGATTTGAGTTGGGACGAGAGAATCGAGTGATTTTCCAAGCCGAGAATTTTATCCCTCCCAAGAGAAATCTCGGTCCCCGATCCAGGATTCCAATGAAGCTAGTGTAAAATCACCGGCGAGGCGGAGATCAGACCCTTCCAAAAGGGTGAAGCCCTTCTTAGTTCAAGTGTAGGCTTCCAAAGCCAAAGGAGGAGAGGAAGGGAGCCAAGATATTTGTCCATAATGACTCGGTGCCAGAAGCTGTCATGTGTGACAACTCTCTAGAAAGAACAAGCCAGAAGCGTCGAGTTGAAAATAGAGAGGTTTTTGAGCCCCCAACCCCCTGCCTTTCGGGGCCTAGCCAGTGACTGCCAGCTGCACAGGTGAAAACGACGTTTTCCAGCAAGATCATTCCATAGGAAATTGAAAGAGAGTCTACGAAGCAAAGTGATTCTTTTGTTTGGGATCTGCTCAAGTGTCATCCAATAGACAACAAGGCCTTCAAGCACTGATTTGACAAGAATGTGTTTTTTACTTTGATTTATGTATGAAGCATTGCAGACTTGTTTACCTTGTGTGTCATGTAGGCAGGTTTTTAAACATTTTATTAAATGTTTAAATGTCTCATTTTAAAGTTTTTGCTAAAGGCTTAGGAGTTATTTTTGAAATTTCTATTCTTGTGATGGTTATATATATATATATAATCTCATTATATGTTTACATGTAATTTTGAGATTTCAATATTTTGAATTTTTTTATTTATTTGTATTTTTAAATAAAATAAAATTTGCATGGCAACTTAGTCCCTGCCAAGTAGATTTGGAAATAGACTATAACTATATGGGATGATGAATTAGCCTTTGCTACTGATGATGCGATTTAATCGATGAATGAGAATATCATGATTTATCTTTTTGATCCATTTGTGCATCTTTATTTGGCCCGAGCTAAGGTTCCCACTTACGATGCAGTTTACACGTGAGTTGGTTCGACATGAGCTATGACTTCCACATCATGAGCTGTTTCAGATGGAGTTGTGGCTCCGTCAGTGATTAATGATTCACCTGATGATACTCCGCCTTCGACTGCCAGTTCACCGCCTACTCTTCCCGTCCCACCAGATCATGATTCGCTACTAGAGATTCTTACTTCATCCGCAGATTTCACATGAACTGTTCTACCCGAAGAATCTGATCCTTCGCCTAAGAGGCAACTATCTTGTATCATTGAATTCCCTAGAATATTAAAGTATTAATTTGAAAACACTTTATCATATAAACAATATAAACTAAAGTATTAAAATATAAAGTATTCAATTTTAATAAAAATAAAATTTACCCAACCTAAATAACCCATATAATATTAGTCTTTAATAATATAATATTATTAATTTGAAAAATGTTATCATATAAACTAAGTAAAATATTATTGAAAATATGTTTTCATATGAACTATTAAAATATAAAGTATGCAAGTTTAACAATAATAGTATTAAAATATAAATTAAATTAAATTAAATTAAAATAATGCAAGTAATAAAATATAAAGTATTAAAATATAATTAAATTATGTGTCATATATTTAGCTTCTAATAATAATAATTGATGATGATGATGATAATGATGATGATGATTAATGTCCATTAAGACCTAATTGGTCTATCAGACCTTAAGAGGGTAAGTGATTACTTGTGATTCTTTAGAATTTTGTTTCTATGCTAAAAAAGCATTAAGAGAAGCTTTCCAAGATCGCCATAATTTTGTTGAGTTAACAGGTTAGATAGGTTGGTAGTGTGATCAATATTTTGAAAATGAGATCTAATATGGGTATAGGCTGGACAATCTAAGAGAAAGTGCTTTTCATCTTCAACCTTCTTAGTGTCACAAAGGTGACACACTCTTTTATCCCATGGTGTTTTAGGAATTGACCAACGCCTAATTTCACTATGGAGCTCGTGAGAATTTGTTCTTATCTTAACAATGCTTATTTTTTTCTTTACACTTGGCAAAACAAATAGATAATTTTGATCTTCTAGATTAGGGTTGATTACA
>JZKD02S1673918.1:23406-41399 GCA_000966675.3 Picea glauca | reverse complement strand
TTTATGAAGACGACAGAGAATTCCAGAGAAACTACAGAGATTATTTTGGATAAAAAAGGTAAAAACTACAGAGAGATTATTCTTGTTCAAAACCCTAGATATATAATCTTAGAAATAAAATATCTCCTTAAAAAAAAAAGTATTATTGGCGTTGAAAACCCTAGATATATAATCTTAAAAAAAAAAGAGAAGTATTATTCCCGTTCAAAACCACGGAGAAATATTATTTCCGTTCAAAAAGAAATTTGCAATATTATAATTACATATATATTAATATATAATAGTTACTTATAACATAATTTATAATACATTTTTTAACTATTATTTATATCTTAATTATATCTTACTAATTACTTGTAATACTACTCTACTCTATTTTAATTAATAAATTATATTAACACTTCATTTTCAAACATTAGTATTCATAAACTTCAACAAAGGAATGGCTTAGTGTCATGGTTAAATTTTGTTTACATTAGCATACTTTTATTATTGCCAAGATAAACCACTACCATATCCACGCGTCCATAATTGTGATACTCCTTGTTTATGTTTATAGAATTTAATATATTTTATCTGCACATATTGCCAGGATATATTTTATCCGCACTCTACATAGCCCAATGAGTATGGGAATTTAATAAAGGATATACTTTATCCGCCTACAACTCTACATGGCTCATACGCACAACTCTACATAGCCCCGATAACGCTTGTTCTGGAGTCACGTGGCTAGGCTAGCTGTGGATCAAGGTACTCTCTAGTCTACATAGCATATGGGTCAAGTACCATAATCATTTAATATTTATGCACCCAATAGTCTTGTCAAACAACACTTGGCACATTTATTAATTGTGTATACATAGAATGATGTCAAGCCTGTAATAAGACATCAAAGATATTAACCAATTAAATTTCAGAAAAATATGTTTTTTTATTATACAAAAAAATACATATATTATTTTCCTATGTTATACATTGGATATAGAATAAAAATATAAAGTCAACTAGAAACTAATACATAGTCAATGCAAACTCATTTCTATAGTCCCAGGCCTTTGGCAGGGACTAATAAAGAATCTAACAATGTTGTTATTAATACATAATTCAAGATAAGGTTGTCTTGATTACATCCTTTTGTCTTATATGTGACACATTGTAGCTTTTATTGGATTTGTGTTTAGTAATATTATTTACAAATTCATTTAATTTTAAACGATAATAATAATTGTTTGACAACATAAGTATTCCAATAGAGAATGAACACCTTCAGTAACCACTCACACAACTATATCAAATATCAACAAACCGATATTTTGACATGGTAAAACCCCTATGGGGAAACATCCATGGCCCCAACCAACATGGCCACTTTGAGCAATTTATTAATGCAAAATAAAAAGATTACAAAGAGATTTACAAGAGGGTTTCTTACAATCGATCATCAACAAATGACCCTCCATGCTCTTTAAATAGAGATCATGGACCAATTGTGTGTTAAGCCATGGGTCAATGTAGAAATTAAGATCAAAGAGAATATGAAATGTCAGATCACTCTATGTCAGGAACATAATGTGACCGTTGGATTTCCTAACTACAGATGCATACTGAAGAAACACATTTTTTCCTAATGACACATTGTACCAAGTTGATCTTAACTAACTCCTAAGTGTCTAAATATCCTAACATCCCCCCTTAAGAACAACTTGGGATAGGATTGAAGGATTTACAAATATGACACAACATGAGAAGGAAGGAGGCATTAGACCATATCTGCCCTTAATGAAAACTTCCCGAACTCCTAAAAACATAGATTGAATTTTGGAAAACTTCGCTTCTGTAAGAGACTTTGTGAAAATGTCTGCAACTTTATCTTCTGTACGACAAAATAAAACTTCAATAACTCGATCATGAATGAGATTTTTGATGGAGTGCATGTCGAGATCGATGTGTTTGTAGTGTTGATGTTGAACTGGGTCTTTGGTGAGCTTGATGACACTTTGATTATCACACGAAAAGACGGTCGGATGTTGCTTCTCAAATCCAAACTCTGAAAGGATATTTTGAATCCACAAGGCTTCCTAACTTGCATTAACCACTGCTAGGTACTCTGCTTTTGCTAAAGAAAGAGAAATAGCCTATTGTTTCTTATAGGCCCAAGTGGCAGGTCCTGAACCAAGGTCGAAAACATAACCTGCAGTAGACTTTCAATCATTAGGGTCATCATCCCAATATGAATTAGTGAAACCAACCAATAAAGGAGTCCCCCCTAAACTATAATGTATTATGAATTGAACTATACCTCAAACATACAAAAATATTCTTTTAGCTTCTTTCCAATGGATTTCATGGGGTGTTTGCATATACTGGGAAATAAGACCAAAAACAAAGGAAAGATCAGGATGAGTATGAGTCAAGTATAAGAGGCTACCAACTAAGTGATAATACAAAGTGGCATCAACTTCAGGACTTGCAACAAGTTTGAATCCATATTGGAAGGGAGAAAGGCCTAGTTTACAATCTTCCATGTGAGAGTGACGAAGGAGGTCACAAGCATACTTAGACTGGTAAACAAAAATTCCTTCTTTGGTTTGAAAAATTTGGAGGCCAAGGAAATAATGCAAAAAAACTAAGTCTATCATTTCATATTTCTTCTTAAAGCTAGTTTTCGCATGGTTTAAAAGTTTTGGGTCACTACCAGTGAGGATAAGGTCATCAACATAAAGAGCAAGTATTATGAGAAAGTTCTCCATTTTGGCATACCAAGCTTGGGGAGGTTGTTTAAGACCATAAAGAGATTTCTTAAGGAGACAAACAAGTCTACAGTCATTATGGACATATCTAGGAGGTTGGTACATGTATATTTATTATTGAAAATCCCCATGCAAGAAGGCATATTTGACATCCATCCAATGGACCTCCCATTTATGTGAGGCTACAAGGGCTAGAACAAGGCGGATGGAATTGATTTTGGATACATGGGAACATGTTTCATTATAGTCAATTTCTTCAACTTGGGAGAATCCTTTGGCAACCAACCGAGTCATGTGTCGTTCAACATTTTTATATGATGCATACTTAGTTATGTAGACCCATTTACATTTGACAAGTTTTCTTCCTTTAGGAATAGGTACAAGATCCCAAGTATCGTTTGTCATTAAAGAACAATACTCTTCATTCATTTTTGTATCCAATCTATATGACGTGAAGCTTCTGGAAATGTCTATGGATCATGATTCTCTGAAAATTGAGCTAAAATAGAAGAGGCTCACTCGAAATGTGAACTTGTGTGACGTTGATATGAAGGATCACCTATAAGATCACCAACTACTTATCGTTTTGAATAGACCCATATTGAAAGCAATTGTTCTAGTGCATATTCATGTTTAATGGACTCATCTATAGGAAGGTGAGTAGGAAAAGGCGGGGTGGATTTTAATCCTCACTGTCATAATCATCTAAAGAAGAAAACATAATAGGAACAGAAGAAGGAACAAATGTTGAAGATGGATCGCGGGTCAAAGAAGGCACAAACATTGAATTAGGCTCACAGGCCAAGAGATTTTCATCAAATTTAACATCTCTTCTAATAATAATTTCATTACAATATGGTTGAAGAAGTCTATAACCTTTGACATCTTCAAAATAATCAACAAATATACACTTCTCACTTTTAGACTGCAATGCTTTCCTTTTCTCATCAGGAATGTGAATCCATGCTACACTACCAAATACCCATAAGTGCCTTACATCTGGTTTAAGTTTATTCCATGCTTCTTTCGGTGTTATATTTTTGAGAGACTTTGTGGGAGTGTTATTTACTATGTAATTTGCAGAGTTAATGGGTTCCTTCCAATACTTTAGATTTAATCCCTTATATTGGATCATCCCTCTAACTGATCAACAAGTTGAAAAGAGTGAGTATTACAAACTTGTGGTGGCCTAGCTCTTCCCTTTAGTAGTTAGGTGCAGAATTTAGGACCAACAATAACTATGAATTCCTTTAGACATCTCTACAATCACTTCAATCAAAGAATAGAGAAAGTGAGTTATACTTATAGTTTTTATGATGTGTTTGCATAAGAGAAGCATCGAAAAGCTACAGATAAATCAATGTAGGTTTGTTGAAATAAACTTATTGTACTATCAACTTGAGCGTAAGTATAACAATGACGAACTTGAATTTTAATTTTTTGTGGTTGATAGCATATTCTCATTTGACTTCACCTAGCATATATCTTTTTTTTTTCTCAAAATATTTCCAAAGAAGAATTTTGGTAATTTCATTAATCATGTAAAACTAGTTAAATGAAATACATATTACATTTTCTCCACAGAGCCTACATTAAAAGGTAAGGCAGGTCTTCTTTATTCCTTAAGATCATAGAAAAATTGCTAAGATACTAAATCTATTATCCAGTCATAATCCAAAAATCAGGCCCATGAGAACCTTGAACTACAATACCAAATCACATGATCAAAAGTCTGGTAAACATAACACATGAAAAAATCAACAAAGATTGGTCAATGTATCCCATCTATAACCAAATTCCCAAATGGGCACCAAGAAATTCGTCGGTTACTATATTACTATGAACCAAGAAACTCTGAAAGTGTATGATAAAATAAGTTTTCATTATTGTAAATGAGTGCATAAATTGATGAGAGAGTCCACTCAAGAGAGTGTAATGAACCCATTAGAATTATCAGAGGCATAACTATAAGATTTGGGGTCTATATTTTTAGAGAGGCAAGAGAAATAAGTGGTTTTTCCAATCTATGGATTGAATTAAGAGATTGTGTAGCAATATTGAGGCTTGTTGAAGGAAAAATACATGTTCTTACAAGTCATGACAAAGCCATGTTCATTCTTCACATATAGAGAAGAAATGCAACTCAATCTCAAATGGTTGATGCAAGTTGTGTATATGCATGCCCTTGATCCTCTATAGGAAGTTATGGTGATGAGAATATTGTAGCCATCCACAAGGTCAATATTATAAAAATCTTGGGCATTCAGGGGGGGACTCAGTGAGCATGGTGGGTGGCACACATATAGAATAATTGCAAGAAATATGGCCTACACACTCACATGTGGTGCAAAGGCCCCAACCATGGTGACCCCATATTCAACCTAACCATCCCAAGGTAGTAATGATTGACAAGGAGGAACCTTGGCATCTTGAGATTGAACCCAACCATCCCAAGGGGAAAATGATTGACAAGGCCTAATGAAGTATGAGGCAGAATCTATCATTGGTGAGCAATGACTTGTTGGTAGTCAATTGGATACTATGCCACACAAAGTTCTTGCATTTGGTTAGTAACATAATAATCATAGTAATAACATGACCTCATCCTTAAGAAACAACAATGGCGAGTCATAAAACAACTACTAATTAATCCATTATCACTAAAATATAAGAACCAAATGCCTATTAAATACAATGATTTTTTTACTAGAGATATAAAGAAAGAGAGGAATGCAACAATTGGATAGACAGATCTTACCATTTAGGTCAACTATGAATAAAAATATATAGATGGTATTAGATTGGTAGTGGAGAATGATGAAGGGAAGGATAGTTTTTCACAACCACATTGATTGTTTTGAAATTAAATTATCATGAATACATGCATTAATAGACATTCTAGGCCTCATACACTACAAATAAAACACAAGAGAGAGTGCACCATGTCTATAAATAAAACAGAAGAGAATGCATAATGTAGTGTGATGTGACAAACCTCCTCGTTACGACGACGAACCTCTTATAACCAGTACATTTTTTTTATATTTTTTTTTGTGTGTGTGCGCGTGCGTACAAGGGTAATAAACAAATTTGACTCTGCATCGCCACCCGATGACAAACAAGATGCATACAACGACGAACACAACATAACGACCTAAGACGCACATCAAGCATCCGAAATCAAGAACGACAATCAACTGACAACAAAATAAGACTGACTACCCGCTCGTCCTACCCTGCAATGGTTAGGACCTCCAAGACACATAAGCAACGCTCAAGCCCAGGTTCCCATCGATTTTAACCATTTAAGGTCTCAGGGATGGCGACTGTTCTGAGGAACATGGAGGTGTCTACACCCCACCCCAAGTATAAGTCCAATCCAACAAGCTAAAGACAACATCAAGATCATTCAGGACACTTCACTGCACAACAATCAATTCTAGAAATATTTCAAGAATATTTAAGGTCGGCCCCTTAAGGTATTTTCAATAAGGTAGACATTAAAACACTTTATTTACGCCCATAAAGAAAACTAAGTTATTTTATGTGAGACTGCCTATTATACACACTTACACTTTGAAATGTTACATTAAACTTTTGATGACGCAAGAAGTAAATATTCGACCACCATTCATTACATTGCTATTCCCTTGCGTGCAAAGTCTAAACATTAGGCAATATGTCATTCAATACCTAAATTTTCATGGGGGCAAGAATAAGTAAATTTAAAGCCATCATTCAAAAATAACTAGATAAAAAGACTAAATATCTAGAACCACCATCGACTACATAAATCCCAAATGCGTAAAAAAAAAATACTCAAATCTATGACTATCCTTCACTACATACTATCCATTGCGCAAGAAGCGATAATTGAAACCATCAATATTGCATCCACATTGCCATAAGGTGCCATCTAAATCAACATTAAATATACATCAATAAGCCATCCTGAACTTTGACATGGTTAAAAATTTAGTTAACTTCAATTATAGTCTAACTAGCTTGACTAGTTTTATACTTTTAGCCATTAATCAAATAGACATTAAATGCAGTCAATAAAGCAAAATGCTTTTGTCCAACCTGACAATCACTTGACTAATCTAATCCAACACATAAAAGTATGTAACGATATTAACTATATCAACATATTTGTTATTAACGCAACAATAGAATCAATCTCCTTGAAAATCACAGATCACAACCTCTCGGCAATATTAAATACATCAAGCTATCCATCACATAAAAATTGTTGGCGATTAAATTGCGTTTGTTGTCTAAATTAAATGAGGGGTTGTGGTCAAAATATGTCTTTTTAAAGCAAGTTTTAATGTCATTTTAAATGCTATCTTACTGTTATTACATAGTGTCCTGTCAAGCTAATCAATGCAATTGATGTTATTTGTTGTTTTAATTGGAGTGGACTTGTCGTTGTTCAGGAATTAAAGAAAGGCTATCAACGGACAACAATCAACGTTGCTTCCTTTTGAAAGAACTAACCCCTCGTAGTCTAGAACCCAACTGAATACTAACCAATTGAAGAAAGCTATCCTAAACTACTTCAAGGAAAACACTGCCCTTGCACAGCAACAAGCAGCTACACTATTAACTAGTCAAGGGTGGATTGGCCAATGAAATGTTGCCACTTCCATTGAGTTGGCAGTCACAGGGTTTGGTTTTTCTCTTTTTTTTTGTGAGTGTCATGTAGGTGATGAAACACTGCCCAAGGGTCGCCAGAAGAACACGACTGGGTAAAACACTATCCAATTCGAAAGGAGTAGCGTAATTAGTGGTCATTGTCATAGCCCCAAAAACATAGACTAACACATGGGTGCTGTCCTTAAACTCTCCCTATAACTATGGTCTTTAAACGCCCTGGGTGTCCCTTAAGTATGACAGATTCATTGTCTTACCAATGCAGGGATGCACTCGTCTCATGCGGACTAACAAAATAGATGACAGAGAGGAAATTGGGATTTTGCACAAGGAATTACAAATAATGTTGAGTGTGATATGCTGTCCAACAAGGCTACGCCACCAAAATAATCCAGAGAGCACTAAGTTTAAATTCCTAATCAATCGTTTCCATGCAACTCTTAAAAAAAGGGGACACAGGTAAAGAGGCTAATAGAAAATAAATAGAACGTTCTGGCAACGACTTAAACCTAGGGAATGATTATGAGCAAGCAAGGCATTTGGCTACACAAAAATCATCCTCGCAATTACAACTGAAGGGGATCTACGCTGTGATCGACCCACTAGCAAACATTAGAAATAAAAAAATTAAATTGAGGTACGTAAAGGAGAAGAATGTGCAGCGATTACCATTACACAGTGAATGTGAAGCACGCTAAAAAATTTACAGGTGGACGCGATACATTTGGGCGCGTTTAGTTTGTGGTGTTCAGAATCTTGGGTTGTCTTGAGGTGAATTTCTGGCATTGGAGTAAAGTTTCACTGTAATTGCATTAAACACTCAAGAACGACCGACATTTCTTACTGCTTTGTCTATGGTCAACGAAAATATGTAAATGGGGTTTTTAAAAAAAATGTGGATGCATGTCTTTTACAAATAAACCAAAAAATAGTTAGATAACAAATATTATTCAAAATTAATGAGTGGATTATCATATCACCACACAGATGTTCTGAATCGTTGGAACATTTTTCTCTCTCAATTGACTTTAATGCCCTTTACTATCTGTTGAGGGTGGATTGTATAGATTAGTGACACAATTTCAGGGTTACAATTTCCTTCAACAAAGCATCAGGTGCATGGCGAACCAGCTGTCGAGGTCTACCTTAGAGGTGAAAACAACACATGGACATTCCAGCAAGGTAAGAAAAAAAAACACGGTAGAAGGAAGGGCCAAGCCAACAACAATGTCAGGGTTATAGAAACACCTCCGAGTGCAAGTTAATCATTCAATCAAGGGCAATTAATCAGAGGTAGATGTTTGAGTTTATCCTTTGCTTCACCATTTAAAAATGTGAATCCCATAAGCAGCAATATAATGCAGTCAAGAAGGAAATACGCAAAAATTTCCAGCGAGACATAAAAATGAAGTAATAACGAGACAACACTAAGTATAAACATGTCGAATTCATTTACAATCAATATTCAGATCCAAGCCCTAGGCCTACTGCATTCTACTCTACAAAATAAAAGAGCATACCATTGCCTTATTTTCCACTTCGAACGTCGTCCCGTGCTCCGTGCACTCCCGCTCACCAACCGTCGAGACTACACCGGTACCTCCCAGCCAACGCTAGGGGTAATATGCTTCCCCCTCAGCCCCCTGTTCCACAAAGGGGCCACACACTATCCAGATGGTATGTCTAGCTCCCAACTCACCTTGCAAGGCCGAGCTACCACTCCTCTCCGAGCTGGAAAATCCCAACTCCCATAAGTAAATCAATCAAGTCACTATTCCTGCAGCGTAACGTTACGCTAACAGCCGATCCCCTTCTTCCTTCTCCTCCCTCTCTTTTATAGAGTTTTAGAACCTCCACTCTTTCCCTAAATCTCATTTAAGTTAAGTTTTAATAAAAATCTTCTAAAAATTCTCCTTCGTACAAGTGTCATCCATCCCCCACTTTCCTCCAACATTTATTTTCTTTAATTTATTAATTGTCTTATTTCCCTCACCCACCTAGATTTACTCCTAAAATCACTCCTAGGTGTCCCTAGATTCCCTTACAGGTTTTAGAAGCTTTCCCTAAAAAGAAATTGCTAAATCAGTTCAAAATTAGAAGTTTCTTAAATGTTGATTCTTTCCTAAGTTGGTTTCCCGCTTTTTACCATGAGTTCCCCTCTTTCCCTCTTTAGGTTAGCTCCTTTCCCTAATTTCCTAATTTTTACATTTCCTTCCTTCCTTTTTATTTGAGCTAGAAAAGATAGTTGTGCAAATTATCCTCTTTTTACTTTTATTATTAATTTAGTTCCTTTTTAAATTATCAAAAGTTAAAATAAATTAATTTCTTCTTGACATTTTATATCCACATATTTTAATTAATTTCTTATTCTCTTCATTTTACCCAAAAATTTATGCAGACCAAAATTATTATTCAAGTGAGTTTTTATTTTAACTTTTTATTATTTATTTTTATAGAGATATTTTCTTAAGGGTAGACAAAATTTTACCCCTAGCGAAGTTTTAGACTTAGAAGTTAGATTATGTACTGGGCAACTTTTAATTAGGGAAGTTGTTTACAAATTTCTTAACGTGTTAATTGTCTTAGGTCCATCTAGGTTCATACCTCCATCATCATCAACGTGACGTGCCCTTCAGGACGCACTAGGTGCTCCAAGGGTGTCACTCGTCTCTTTTGTTTCTTTTGTGCGGCGTGCCCTTGAGGACGCACCAGGTGCTCCAAGGGTGCCACTCACCTCTTTTGTTTCTTTTGCGTGACGTGCCCTTTAGGATGCACCACGTACTCCAAGGGTGCCACTCGCCTCTTTTGTTTCTTTTGCGCGACGTTCCCTTCAGGACACACCACATGCTCCAAGGGTGCCACTCGCCTCTTGACTGATTGGTAGACATCAATAACCCTTGGAGTCAACACTCCACCAGGTGAACTTGTGGGAGACTAAGGGCTTCTAAGGAATAAGGCCTCTGCCTTATTGTGCGCCCCTTAGAATCATTGTGAGAAACTGTCACAGTCTGCCCTCACGACATTGTGGGTCCTCTCGAACTAGGTAATCGTTAACCTACAGTTCGAGCCACGACGTGAGTGCTAGTAGGCTGTGGCAGGGATGTTGTCCACACCTCTCCCTCAACCTCTCTGGTAGTCGTGTGTGACCCCTTTACTCCATATGTGAGTCTGGTCGGCAAGCTATCGTCAGCCTGCATCATCAACAAATCACGTCAGACATATCCACATCATATCATCTAATCAAATGTACCAACATCACAGTAAAATAATCAAACCCCAATAGCACACTCCCTGACTCAATCCAGAGTCCAAGGGGTTCCATCGATGCCTCTGCATCCTTAGGGTCCAAAACCCTGCACACCTAGTAACACCGAGTCAATAGCACCTTTCTATGTCAATATAGTAAAACAACATGTCATCTACCCATGACGCATCATAATCAAAGACAAATGTTTTAATATCATAACAATCTGGATCACTTACGAGCAAGTTCCCTCAAAGAATAAGTTTTCTCAGTGCGCCAGAGATGTTACATACACCCCCTCTTGGTCTAAACTTTGTCCCGAAGTTTCATAGTATATACGCTGAAATAAAGTGTATCACAGTATCATATGTCTATCTATCAAACAAAAATGGAAACTGCTGGCACATATCATATGCGTCCTCCCAGGTCTCTGAGTGTGGACTATAATTGTCCCACTGGACCTTGACCTGATCTATTGTTCGACATCGTCCCTGTCGAACGCGATGATCCAAGATGCAGACCGGCTCAGCCGTGAGCGCCCCCTTGTCTGATATGTACAAGGAACTCATGTCAATAACATGTGTAGGATCACTAATATAATGTCTCAAAATAGATACATGAAAAACATCGTGCATATGCCTCAAAGAATCAGGCAAGGCTAGTTGATAGGCCACGGGCCCCTTTCTCTCCATAATCTCGAAAGGTCCCATGAACCTAGGAGAGAGTTTATCTCCCTTCCCAAACTTGATTGAACTCTTATGTGGTTTAACCTGCAAGAAGACTCGGTCATCGACCTCGTAACTACAGTCGACACGGTGTGCATCGACATAACTTTTCTATCGATCCTGCACTTCTTTAATCCTTTGTCTTATGGTTTGCATTTGTTTGTCCATTTCTTGGATCGCTTCTGGTCCCACCAGGGCTCTATCCTCAAGCCAATCCCAACTCAAAGGCATCCGACACGGTCGCCCGTAAAGAAACTTGAAAGGCACCATCTTAATGGTGCTCTGGTAACTGTTGTTGTAAGCGAACTCTACTAGAGGCAATAATTCTTCCCAATGCTTTTGTTGGTCCATCATGTACATGCGCAACATGTCCTCCAAGGTTTGGTTCATTTGTTCGGTCTGCCCGTCAATCTCTGGGTGATACGCAGTACTAAAGTTAAGTCGGGTTCCCAAGGCCTTTTGGAAACTCGTCCAAAATCGCCAAGTAAACATCGACCCTTGATCGGATATAATCCTCTTAGGCACGCCATGCAGCCTCACAATCTCACTGACGAAAACTCTAGCTATGTCAGGTGCCTGATACGTCGTACACACAGGAATAAAGTGAGCACTCTTTGTCAGAGTGTCTACTACTACGAAAATCAAGTCATGTCTCCTTGCCGTCAGTGACAATCCAACAATAAAATCCATCGAAATAACCTCCCATTTCGATTCCGAAATGGCATGTGGTTGTAGTAATTCTGCTGGGTGTCTATGTTTAGCCTTTACTTGTTGAAACTCCAAACATCTAGTCACATAGTTGACTATGTCGGCCTTCATTCCACTCCAGAAGAATAAGGGTTTAAGGTCTTCCCTCATCTTCGTGACTCCCGGATGAGCCATGTAAACTGCTCTATGAGCCTCGCTCAGGATCAACATCCTCAATTCGTCGTTTGGCGGTACGTAAATCCGACCTTTAAACCTCAATAAACCATCGCTATCAAAAGAAAATCCCTCATATTGTGGTACTATCATTGTGTTTTTTCTGATAAAACCCTCGACCTCTTTGTACCAGTTGTCGTCACGCTGTAAAGTTAGAATCTTTTCACGTAGATCTATCTGAGGAGGCAACACTGAAAATATGCGTGGCCTCTGACTCAAAGCATCCGCCACTCGGTTCACTGTTCCCTTTATGTAAGTAATCTCGAAGTCATACTTGCTAAGCAGTTCCAACCAATGTCGTTGTCGTGAGTTCAAGTCACTCTACGTAAAAATGTGTTGTAATCCACAATGGTCAGTCTTTAGTTCAAATTTTCATCCAACAAAGTAGTGTCTCCAAACCTTCAAGGTATATACGATGGCTAATAACTCCAAATCGTGCGTTGTGTAGTTCTCCTCATGCCTTCTCAGTTTCCTCGAAATGTAAGCAGTCACTCGTCCGTCTTATTTTGATTAATCTTTTAAAATCTTCTTATTTTAATTAATCTTTTAAAAATCCTTTTATTTTAATTAATCTTTTAAAAATGTATTAATTATCAAGAATATTAATTATCAAGAGTTGTGAATTTTTTAAATTGTGTATTAATTTTAAAACATTTCATTTTTTTTTATGAGACATTTCACTCATTATGGGGATTTAATTAAAGTTATGTTAATGAGATAAATAATTTTTAGAAAGTCAAAAATAAATAAATTAATAATCAAATTTTAATTAACATTAATATCATAAACTATTTGATTTTGAAATGTTGAAAGAGGACCATACTTGTAGCTATTTTTTAAGAAGATTATAAACTATTTGATTTTGAAATGTTGAAAGAGGACCATACTTGTAGCTATTTTTTAGAAGATTATATACATGTGGTTCATAAATTAGGGCATAAGTTCCTTTTGTTATTTATTTCTTGATTGATAATAAAAAGATTACTCATCTTACATTATGATAAGTAAATACAATCTCCAGTCTTAAGTTAAGCTATCTTTACTCTAATATAATTCCATTCATTTTCATTTATTATAAACAATACCATAAACAAATTAATATATATAATAAAGAAGTAATAAAAGGTTATCTCTTCACTTCCTATAGTAACTCTCATCATTATGACCATAAATACATTAGAAAAAAAAGAAGAGAATAGATAGATCCATATTCCAACCAAAAGAATACTAAGACAAACTGAGGAGAGAGTCCAACTTCACCATAGATCAGGGAAGCCACATATTCCTTATTCTTGTCACCCTGGAGCCAAATTCTTTACTCCATAGAAAACTGAAAATAGACTACCTAGGTCTTTCTTTTCCAAGTTAGCCTCATCCCTAACTCTTGGGAGTCTTGGCCTAACTTCTTGCTAGGTTGTTCCCTAACCTCCCATATCCTTGGGAGTAGGTTTACACTTGTCCTCATGGACAACATTAACTTTTATCTGGGTGGTTTTTATCCCTTTTTCACTTTTCTCATGAAATAAATAATCTCTCTTGTTATAGTTGGGTTTTCTCATCAATTTGTCTCAAGTAATTTTTAAATAAAATTAAAATAATATTTATATAAATGTTTTTCATCATCAAATGTTTACTATAACCAAAATGTTAACCAAAGTCTTTCTCAACATAATAATCCAATAATTACAATTATCCAAAAATTATTATAAAAAATGGAGGGATATTACAATGTATAAAGGTTAGGATATGTGGGAAGTAAGAAGTGTACAACCTCAAAATAACTAAGTATAGAATTTTATTTATCTAAATGTTACTAAGTTTGATTTCAAATTAATTCTATCTCATATATTTATAAATATAAAATGATTTCATAAAATATAAAACCTTTTTACATATATTATTTACTAAATTAAAATTTGTTTTATATATAGTTTTGAAATTTACTCAACAATATAATATCCTTATTTTTTTATATAAATAAAAATATTTAATTTTACAATTAATCCATTAACATTTTTTATTGAATATAACTTAAAAGTTAAACTAAATAATTATCACAAAACTCTGAAATAACTTTAAAATATATGTTTAAAACTTAAAACCAAACCAAGTAAATATTACAAAACTCTGAAATAACTCTAAATTATAAGTTAAGAAATTTAATTAAATATTACAAAACTCTGAAATAACTCTAAATTATAAGATGAGAAATTTAATCTGAAAAATGGAAATTGTAAATGCTATATTAAAATAGCACAATAATAAAAACATCCAATGTTATTGGAAAAATTGAACATTTAAATTTTTCACATGGCTATTTTATATTTTTATTTCATAATATTTTTAAGAAAGACAATTAACTCCAAAGAAAAACAATATTATTAGAATATCTTTTTTATCCCATAGTCTGCCCATTCATGTTGCCCGTATCTGTGAGGTGACATGAAAGGCAGTGACAAATCCATTTACAATTTTAAAATTTGTGAAATTACAAATTTTTATGGGTAAAATTGAGATTTGTCATTTTTAAACTCAATTAAATAAGTTTTTATTATAATAAAATTTTAAATGTAAATTATATTAAATAATAAATAATTTTTAAATATAAATTATATTAAAAATAATTTTGTAAAGATGAAATAAGTCATTTTTAAAAAGTTGATAGAAATTATAAAAAAATGAAAAACTATGAATTTATAAAAAAATATTGTGTGGTGAGTGGCTTTAAATGTTTCCAACTACCAAGTGATACCGTTTATAAAACTTTTAAAATGCTCTGAAATCAACCTAATGGTGCGACGAGTCTAGCTAGGTATGGCTGTTTCGGAGCAATCTGTCATGGTATACGTCGATTACTTATACCTCCGAAACAAATTATGATTGTAGATTTAATTTTTTTAAGATGTTATATTAAGTTTTAATATAGTTAAGTGTATATCACTTCATTATTATTGTTAATTATAATTTTTAATATATATATAAAAGAAAAGAAAAAGTTTAAGTAGAGGTTCAATTTGACCTATATTATAATAATAATAATAATAATAATAATCTATTTTTAAGGTCATGGCTAAGCCACCGTACCAAATTGGTGTATGAGATCCCCTTGTTTGTGGGAGAAGGGACCCTTCTACGCTTGATTTGACTGGTAAAGTCAAGTCCTATGAAGGTATACATACCCTATTCCCCTTTGGATTTGAATCTATGACCTCTTAAAAAGAAACACATGTTCTTAATCATTAGACCCACTCAAACTGTATTATGTTTTAGTAAATTTTTTACAATAAATTATTTTTAAAACTATGAGACATTTTATATTTAATTTTGTTTTTTAATTAATTATTATGATAATATTGATAATAATTAACCTCTACTAAAACAGAATTAGTTTATCGAATATTATATATATTTTATTTTTAAAATTTTTTTTTACATTGAATGAAATTACAATGAAGCACAACCAACAAAACCGAGTTGAAGATATTGTGAAACGTGATGATATAAGAATCCATTATCTCAGAAAGGAAGTTGTAGATAGTTACTCTTCCGTGAATACGTCTTCGGTATTGGTAATTAATAATTTTTTTAATCCAAACCTGTCGAGAAAAAATGAAAAATGGTTAAAGTACAGGCCAGTCATAAATCTAAAATGGTTAAATTCTAGCAAATCAAATAGTAAATAAATTGGTTTTTAAGATAATTAAAAAATATTGTTTTTCAAAAATAAATTTCTAATTGAGCTAACTAATATATAGTTAAAGGAAGTTGACTCTTAACATATTAAAAAATATTTTTTTAGAGTACGAATAATAAGATTTTATATTTTATTTAACCAATCAAATATTTTAAATATTATTATTGTGTTGGGATGTTTTATAGTTTAATATAGGAGACTTTCATGGAACTTAAAGTATTAAAATAATAATAAAAAATAATAAATAATAAAATCATTTTTAGTTTAATATATAATTATTTTTTTTTTGGATGAGGTGTCATCGTTAGAATAACACTCAAGGCCCAGGTTGAGGTTGGAGTACACCAGGCACCATCTATCCATGTGCCTTGCTACTTTCCCAATCTCTCTGGCTATTTAATGAGGGGAATTAACTCACGACAATTTATTCACTGGGTTGAGTACCTGCACCAGCTCCACATAGGCGAAGTAATGGTGATGGGATGGAACCCAAACACGTCTCGTCAAGCAAGAAGGCTCCTCTGGCTATTTTTCTTGGCGTTGGATTATCCCGTCCATTCTCATCTTTTGGATTCTACACTTCTGAGCTTCGACCCTGATTCACAGTCCCCTCTCCATTGCATCCCTCGTGCCTACCTGCATTTTCTTGCCCCCCCCTCTCCTCTTCATCCTCCTGATGACGAGGCAAAGAGGCAAATGGAAGCGAAGGTCATAATGGTATAATACTTATGGGCATGATCGTCACCATAAACATGACCTGTAACCCTCCTCTACTCAGTCTTCCATCGGGGACCTTCCTCCTCTGTCCTCCCCTTAGGCTTGCAGGGTCGAATGGTTTGACAATATGGGAAATTTGCTTGGTTTTGCACCTGAACTCAACGAGGACGAGCCTTCGAACCAACTGCCACCCTCCCACCTGATCACCCCTCCGACCGCTCCTCCTAGTCACTTTGTCTCCTCCCATGAATCTCATGCCTCTCCACCCTCACCTACACCTCCTCCTCCTCCTTCCTGTGCATGTTGTGATGAGCACTTGGGGCTTCAGAGTGCAATTGCAATTATCCAGGACCTATTCTTTGAGGTTCGACGTGACTTGGCAGATTTGTTGTTCAGATACGAGCTGCAAGAACGAAGAGAGGAGCTCCCTGAGGTGTTGATTTTTGCTCTCCTTCACAAGATTCCAGCTCCAGAGATAGTGGCCTCGGCCTTAGCGCCAACGACAAACAAGGGAGGACAACAACCGCAATTAAACCCAAGCTCAAAGTGACGATTGGTTTTTCAGGTTCATAGTCTATTTTTTGGCAATGACATTATATTATCCTCTTTTAATACAAATCTCTTAATTACTATATATATATAATGAAATATTTTATAATATTAATATAAATCTCTTTATATATAATTGCTTTTTTAATATATTAGAAAAAAAAAATATTTTAATATATTTTATAATATTAATATATTATAAAATAATACCCCCGGATGGGGTGCCATCGTGGGCCACTTGGCAAAGGGCGGAGGAAGGGGGTGGCCAGCGGGGCACGGAGCCATGTGCCCGGCTCGTGCCCCACGCAGCCGTCACCCCTGGGTTTTAATGAGCATTCACAACCGATGACAGGAGCATTTACTCCTTCCTCTCCGACCGACTCCATGTATCGCATTATGCAGCGACCTCTCGGCATTTTCGTTTTGTGGTGTGGTTTCATTCAGAGCTCTGCAATTTTCATGGTTTCTTGGGCAATTCTCGTCATTTCTCTTGGCTCTGCAGACCCTCTGCAGAAGCCGAGTCCCGCCATGCCTCGCCTTCGCCTTCGTATGCGTCCCCGCCGGGGCTCTCCATGGCACCCACGGCGCCCCAACACGTCCTCCTCGCCCTCTGGTTCTGCTGTTCCAGCTCGGGACAACTGGGCCATTGTGGACACCCTTTGGACTCTAGCACAGCCATCTCGCAGTGTCAAGCACTCCATCTCTCCTCCGCCTTCACGCACCATCCAACCCCG